>JAVQKG010412619.1:0-11006 GCA_036025885.1 Hypseleotris bucephala | reverse complement strand
GTAGCATGAAGAAAATTGACACTTAATTATTTGTATTTACTACTTAGCTAATTTTGTTTGAGAAATATCTTGCTTTACTCACCTTGGTAGTGAAAGACGCCAGGAAACAGCCCAAAATGTGTGTAGAAGCAAAAACAGCAGCTCAAAATGTTTCCCTTCCTGGTTCAGTCACGTAAATGTGACATCACAGCTACTAACCACACCCACAATTACAGAGATTGTTGAGTTGAATAACTTTTCAGATTTGACTCAATGTAAAATTTTAACTTTTTCTTTTTTGTGTAATTGAGAGGTTGTCAATTCAAAAATCTGAGTTATCACAATAGTTTAATAAATTACTTGCCAAATTGACTCAAGATTATAAATTGACATAATTAGTACATTTTACAGTGTAGTGACCATATACCTTTCAGCTCATGAACACCAACTCCTATTCACTGTCCTAAGGAGTAAATTACCATAGCAATACAGCTGCCAATAGTGTTGTATCAATGAGGGGACACTAATGGCAAGATCAATAAAAACATCTGAATAGGACGCCCCGGATGACAGGCACCTTCCTGTTTTAAAATTCTATTACTTTTAAAGCACCTGACCTCTTACTGCCATAATCCACTTCTTCAAAAAGAGAAAACTTGGTCAACTCTGTGAATCATATTTTACAGTTGATACTAGAACAGTGTGTTTGCATAAATTTAACGTCTTGTATGATAAATGGTCTCACTTAAGCTGGGACAAATTCTTCTTTCAGTATTTGCTTATGTTAAAATTTAATGAGCTTTGGAGACTGGAGTGCAGGCGTCGTGTATGCATCTGTTATACATTTTATTTCTCTTCAGATTGTAATGTTTAAGAATGGTTGATGTTTGAGGAATGCACAAAACTGTCCAAAGTGCACGTCTGAAACACAAAGCATTAATCTTAGATCTTGTTAATTGCATTCATGTCATTAGGTCAAAGCAGTCTAATTTCATATAATAAATGAAACACATTGTTTGTGTTTAGGGATTTTTTAAATCCAATACATTTATATAGTATTTTTCATACAGTTATGATGTGTTTGTATGTAACTACCAAGTGAAAAGTGTTGCTAAATTGCATTGCACATTAATCAAGTAATTGTATGTTTTCAAAAATCAGTAAGATATATAGATACACAGATTTATGACTGCATGTAAAAGTCCTAACAGCTTATTAGTGCAATATTCAGCCTGTACAGGTGATGGATGTGCACACTGAAAACCAGCAGTTATTTTCCATCCCGTCTAAACTTTGCCTTGACCACAGACGTATGTCACCAGCTCAAGAGCACTTGAGTGTGGCTGACAGATATATAAATGGTTATAAATGTTCCCTGAGCACATTGTTGAAAAAGTGTTTAATCCCAGAGTGAATGATCCAGGACCTCCCCGGATTTAGCCACATTAAAAGGACACTTGAGCATCCTGATACAAATACATCGTGATTGGTCGACGTTTTTGTCATTTCATGACATTTGAAAATGACATTTTGTAAACTTCACACAGTGTGAATACAATCAATATGTGATGGGTTAGGTCTGTGTTTCCAAAAGCCTTTTTGTAATTTAAGACCTGTGTACAAACATTTGATGATTGAAAAGCAAGTGTTCTATTATAGTCACACACAGATGATTGGATCTTACCAGCTTGTAAATACAGAGGCCTGGGCCAAAGGGGCTGCATGGACTCTCTCTTTCTGTTGTTTATATAACATTCTTACACGCACCACAATGCATAAACCCAACACACCAGTGCTTCTACAAACACCAAATGTTACCATTTTGTGTGGAAACAATACAAGTTACTAATGCCCATAGGTCTCAACACATACTCCCTTGTTATGTCTTCTACTCAGGGCAGGACTTATACACTATACTATCTTCCTAATCTGCAAACCAGCTGCAACTGGAAATAAATTAATAACAAATAAAAAGCAGCCAGTTCATAAAATGTGTAGCATGCCCCGGGGCACCTAAACAGGAAACAGTGAAACAATTAGACTTCTTGTTTTGTTCTGACCCCTGTTTTGTTTTGTTCTACTTAGCTGCTGAATAGAAGGAGCTGCACACAAGTGTTTTTCTGTGTAATCAGCACAAGCCTCCCTGGTCATAGCAGGGGTCAGATGTGTGTGTGAACACCCACTTTTCATCCTACAGTGAAATTAAATCTAGTGTTAACAATGAGCTGTATGAATGCAGTAATTCTCCTCTGACTGCAACCCACACTGAGTGCTGCGGTTAGCCACCCAGGCCTGTATGGTATACGTGCATGTGATAACAGGCTGCGATATGGCGTCCTAATTGCTGGTCTGAGTGCTACTGGAGGGAGTTTTCAGCAGGTTTCTTTTTCACTTTCACTCCATTTGAAGTCTTTGAAGTCCCTCTTTTATCTGCTGCTGCTCCTGATGGCTGTTGTCTTTGAGCACCTCTAACATGTAACAAAGACAAACCCTTAGAGACAAATGCAAAGGCAAACTTTAGCTCACTCTCTCTCTCTCTCTCTCTTGTGCATTCCTGCAAACTCTGCAACTGAAGTTGTTTATGTAGTTGACCACTCAGAGGTGGCATGTAGAAAATGCATTTACTGTCATCCGGAAGTGCTCTGTGTGATTGTTTAACATGTCCTAATTTGATAAAAGGCCAGAGCGGGAAATGAGTGAGTAGTGTATTTGGCTCAAGGGTGAGGGCTGCAGGGTAAATATAGAAAGAAAGACAGCACCAGTTGATATGAAGGATACCAGTTCTTATGACTCACAGGTTCACTGTGTGTATGTGCTGTTTGAATCCTTATGATATGGCTTTATTTGTAAACCATTAAGTGAACACGTCATATAATATAGCCTTACACTGCCTCTTTTTCCATGGATTGTGTTTTGTAGTATGTATTCTACATTTGTTTGAAACATAGTGAGTGCACAGCACAGTGTTGAACAGGACAGAGAAGTCAGAGGGGGGAGCCTGGCTGGCTCCCGGCTGGCTGTGTGAGATGTGTGTCTTAAGAGTGTGTTGAGAGGAGAGTGAGAGCGTGGGTCGTCTCCATGTCTAATCAGCACAACACTTGTGTGTCCCCGTCTCATTGTCTCCTGGGCCCCTCAGAGTGGAGGCCCTCCACTGCAGCACACCTCGGCACATGCTGATAGATGGCTAACTGCTTCTAAAGGACTAGCTAAATCAAACTTCAGAACGCATACAGAGAAAAAAAAACATTGAAAGTTTTGAGTAGACTATGCTATTTGTTGTGTTATAATTTAAATGAAAAGAGATGAACAAAAAACTTAATATAGGCATAGGCCAACTTAGTGATTTTAGTAAGAATGATTGTGCTAACAATTGTAATTTATTCATTTTGAAGATTTTAAATGGATGGAATTATTTGGATTTCCTAGAGGCAGTGGAAACAATACTTTATTGTAACTTGTTGACCTCGTGCTACTCTCTTTGGTGGGACAGTAAGCGCGCCCCTACACTCCATCTCTGGCAGCAACGCGCGTTCCCGGTTTCAGCAGTTTCCCAGTTCCGTCTCCTCCATTACTGGCGAGGCTTCCAATCAATAATTCAATAGTTTTGGCGTCTAAATCCAGCCCCAAACAGTGAGACACATAAACGATGCAGACTTCAGTGCAGATTGTGTGAGAGCAGTATTAATTAATAGCTAAAGACATTGTGTTTTGTGTGTGGATATTGGAAGGGTAATGCAATTCGGCTTCCTATGACTATAGGCTCCTAAGTCAGGTGCTTATTAAATGTTCAGTAAAAGCGGTTAAAACGTCCCATAACGAATAAAGCGAGAGATGGACTAGGCCTATATACCCTTCTACAAATGTTGCGTAAAAATTAACATTAGTGACATGGGCGGAGAGCCAATCCTCAGACAGCAGAAAATTAAACGCAAAACTTTTTTATTTGACATAGTAGCGATTCTAATTTGATCTTGTAATAATTACGCACAAAAATACTAGAAATCTGCCAAATGTATTTTCCATTGGATAAATATTTTAAAAAGCACAAATGTACAAGAACCGGTGCAATTATCAAACTTTTAATTGGCCAATAGTCTGCAGGAATGACATTGCTTAATAGTGACTCAGAGATAAGTTTTTTGTGCGCGCATCCGAATGGCCGTGTGCTTTATCTGCCTGTTTGTCCAGCTGCTTGTAGTGGAAATGAGCAGTGCTCCTCTCCAAACGCTCTATAACCAAACTATGAATAATGCATTGGATTGGAAGCGGAGCAGCAAGAGAGCCATGTTCCCCACTAAACGGGCCTGTCACCAGCGTGACGTTATCAAAAGCTCTACATCTACCGCTTAAATTATTAACAATACGGCTCTCAGAGCGACACATAAAGCTAATAATAATAATAATAATAATAATAATAATAATAATAATAATAATAATAATACATTCTTTAAGAAACTTCTGTTAATTTATTACAGAAAAAAAAACATTTTGGTGAGTTCATGTTTCACAGACAAATGGACAAAAAAACAAGTGATGATGAAACCCGTGCCTCAAGTTTACGTCCACTGTTTATAAAAACACCAAATTACACTCAGAAAGCACATGATCTTGAATACACATAAATAAAGTCAAATGAACAGTTCCACGAGGCGTTTTAAACTCACTAAATAATAAAAATAATGCATGTTTTTTATGTATAAACATATTTTACACGTGCCCGTACCGGTGCGCACACAGTCCTGTTACAGGCGGTTGGACCTAGGCCCATCTTCTAGAAGGGCCACTAGTGTTATAGACACGGGGTTGTCCTATAGGCCTGCACTGATCTGCCATTTTAACAAAAGTGCTCCAAACTATGCCAATCGTTCATAGTGAGCTATAATAACAGGAAAACAAAGAGGATAAAGAGAGAGCACGGTCACACCGCGTCAGCCATAAACACACTCATGCAAATACTGCGTTTTTGTTTTTGGCCATCGAACACAAATATTTGAAACACTGTATTTTCCCGCTCTGCCCAGTCACAGAGAAGCTAATGTTATTGAAATAGAACGAGGCCAGCCTCTAGATTAAAAAGAAACGCTAATGTTCAAAGAAAACAAGTGCAGAATTGTTCGCCTAGTAGTTTCACAAAGAGCACACCGTTCCAGCTGCATGTTGTTCTCCTTCAGGCTTTTCCGGACCCTTTTGGCTGTGGGCCTCACAGGACCACTGAGGGATGCGCAAAAAGCCATCCTTTTTCCTCCATAAGTTCAAACAATTCACGTATGTGTAGGCTACAGTTTTTTTTTTCATCGTTTCATAAATAGCCTATATTTATTCT
Organism: Hypseleotris bucephala; assembly: GCA_036025885.1. NCBI lineage: Eukaryota > Metazoa > Chordata > Actinopteri > Gobiiformes > Eleotridae > Hypseleotris > Hypseleotris bucephala. Next base: position 5,704 of record JAVQKG010412619.1, on the reverse strand, counting down.
TATAATCACTGTCCTTCATTGAAAAGGAAATCATAAATATGGTCCTTGGATATTTCTCTTTCGGAGTGTCCTTGTGTCGTCACAGTCCCAGAGCAGCAGTGTGCTTTTTGGCCTTAAGCCTCAGGTCCGCGATGCTGGAGTTCTTGCTGGTGTTTTTGGCGGCGGCGGCAGCTGCCACCACGGAGGCAGCGGAGGCCGACTCTGCGAGCGTAGCCAGGGGCAGTCCAAAGGGTGGCGCGGGGAACATCATGTACGGCGCATGCGCGGCCAGGTGAGAGTGCAGGTGGTGTTGCGCGTGGGCCACGGCGCTGTCCAGCTGCAGTTGCGCCTGCACCTGAAAGGAGAAGGGCGGCACGTTGCAATGACTATCCTACAGGACGGGACGCACGGATGGGAAGAAAAGGGGGAGAAGACGTTAACTTTGCAGTGGCTGTTTGGATGGCCATGTAGGCCTACACAATGTCTACTTAGTTTGATCTCTTCTTAGGCTAGTTTTCACAAAAGCTATTATTTTGAGAAAAATAGTTCAACATAGACTCAAATGTAATTAAATATAAATTGCATTTTATATGCTTACAGTTTAGGGTCAGATATATTCTTTAGCGTTTTAGGCCTTAAAAATGAATTGTTGCCTAACCAATGATCATACTATCTTAGAGGTAATTATAGCCCACATGTCTCATCAGTGAGTGACCATGGTCATTAAATAAACTGTAGTTACCCCTATTGGATCTGTAGTCCCTGCATAGCACTTGGGCACAGGCTGTGCCAAGACAACAGTCAGGGGATTGGTGTGGTTATAAGACTATAATATCAAAAGCACTTGCCTGTTGGAATGGCATCCGTAAAGCCCCCACGTTGACATATGGTGCTACACGACATGCTTCAAACTGATTCGCGGCTCCAATCAGGACTCCTGCATGACGACAAAGAAAACATAAGTAGGCTATATTAAATAAAGCAATAGCAAACCTACAGTCAGTGTATCACTGTGGTTTTGGAAGCATATACAAAAAAGGTCAAAATTTTAACCACGTGTGCGTATGAAAAAAGAACATTTAACAATTATTTGAATAATTGTTAAATGTCAGTTGTGTAACAGTTTGTCAGATAAAGTCGTACCTTTATGAAGCTGGTTCTCCTGCTTCCTACATTTGGCTCTTCTGTTCTGGAACCAAACCTGTGGGGACACAAATTAATTAGAGTCCCACTGATTGGCAGCTGCTTGTGGGGCCATGTGTAATTCTTCTCCAAGTGACAACAAACGCAGAAAAAATTATATCCCCGAGGAGCTCTGAAACATTAATGACGCTGCTTAACCCGGATTTTAATTATTACATGTGGTATATGGTGCTACAAAGAGGTAGCACGAGGGCTGCATGGAGTCAGTGTCAGGGAGATAGTTTAAACGAAATCAGTTGAGCTACAAAAAGGTTACATTAAATTCGTATTGGCTGAACAGTACCCCTTGTTGAGATGTGCAAGGCCATCGGACTATAATAAATAACCTTGTCAGCGTTGGTTTCATCTTTCTATAGATTTGTGTCCCCGGAGAGTTGAATGGACTCTCAGATATCGAATAGCAGCAAAGCTATTACGGTTTGGGACATCAGAGCAAGGCGATCTGAGAGCATCTCCCTCGTTCTCTTCCCATTTCCCTCTCATTAAATGACCGCTGAAATTAATTACCCTTATCAGCTGAAAATCCATGTCAGTGAAACGCTTAAATGCCTCGCAGTTGTGTCTAATCACCGCTATTACACGTAGGTCTACATGCAAAAACTGCTTCAAACAAGTCACTTCTCTTTTCCTCGTGTTAAAATCGACAAACGTCAATTTCACAGAACCGCCTTGGAACAAAGATTAAACGACTTATGATTATGATGATCTGCTTTGAATCTCTGAGACAAAGCTTGAGCTGAATTAGTCTACAATGGAACATTTCAGTCTCCAATCTCCCTTTACATTAGTCCAGATACACACACAGTGGATTGAAATATCATATCGATTGGCTGTCAACTGGCTTCATTTATTGACCACAACATTATGTCAATCGGAAGTGCTATTGTGCATGCCTTCAGATATAATTTATGACTATAATAAAAGCAAATCTGTTATCGACTGGGGTTAAAAGTAAAAAATAAACGCATGGCCTTGCATGCAACTGGTAAATTATAGTCTCTTTAACGCTCAAATACAGAGACTCCGGGTGGGAGAGATGTTTTTGATTTGGAAAATAACATAATTTATGCAAATCCCCGAGCTGTGGGACACAATACGCTTTATTGGTGAGGTTCCAGTTCGGGACGGGGGAGCCCTGGTTTTAAATCTTTGTGAGGAGTCTGTGGTTGTGCTGGTATTGGGAACTTTAAGGCCTTTATTTATCAACTTCAGATCAACCGCGATGAGCAAGACGCACGCTTTGAGTTGTGCGTAAAATGAGACTGAGATTCTGAAAGGGGCTAATACATAAGAGATAAACAGCTATGTTCTTTGTGCCATAGTGCTTCCGAACAAGGCAGCGAGCCCCCTGACTCTAGCCTTATAGGGTTTCTGCGCAGATGGTCCAACGAGCTGACAACAGATTCTTCTTAACATTACACCCATAAGTGAAGGCAAACAGTTGTAGACGTATTTGTTTCGGTGGATTTGTATAAAGAAGATCACAACGACCCTCGTGATGAGACAATCTGTCTGATTACAATTGAGAGTGTATCAGCATAAACAATGTCACAGTAAAAACATACTCCCACTGACAAATATCAGACGTAACAAAAAACACTAATTCGAAATGTTTACTGTAGGCCTAATGGAAAAACACAACCCTACGCAAGTAGGCTACAAATTAATTTAAAGAAATGTTGTGCCGTTTCTATTTCTTTTTCTATTTTTTGTGGTAAGGACACAACATTCAAATATATTGTATAATTTTAAAATAGGCCTATTTCCCCTAGTCTAGATAGGCTAATAATTAGCCTACTTTTAAAAAAGTAAACAAGATTAATAGTTGAAAATTAATGGAAGACTAAAATGTAATGCATTAACTTAAATTAAATAATTATACATTATAAACAATATTACTACCGGGGGATTTCTCCTACCTGCACCCGGGCCTCTGACAGTCCTAGCCGTTGGCTCAGCTCCTCCCGCATAAACGCGTCCGGATAGTGTGTTTCGTCGAACAGTCGCTCTAGTTCGTTTAGCTGCTCCAAAGTGAAGTTAGTCCGACTTCTCCTCTGTTTGATTTTAGTCTGTGTTTCGTCCTCTATTGGCTTAGAGTCCTCTTTTCTGTCCTTTACGTCTGTGTTCCCTGTGGAAGAAAACATCAAAATATTCATACATTTGACGTTTAAAATTCTGTGCGTAATTTCTGTGCGTAATTCACATCATAAATTGTGCACACACACTCAGAAACCGACAGAGTTCAATAAAACAAGAAAAAAGAAAAACGGCGTGCCCTTACATCCCTCAAATATCACAGAACGATCAGACCTCGGATGTTTTGTCGAGCTACATAAAGCTCTTTAATTATTAACCGCTTATAAATATGTAAGGCTGAGCCCACTGTTGATGCCTCATAACCGATTTGCCCTTTGAGGTTCCTGAGAATTATGCACAACAAATAAGACATTCAACTAATGCAACTTTAAATAAATACCAAAATAATAAAAGAGACTCTTTGTTTTTACTATTATTATTTTTTAAATTGTATTAAACAAAATAATGTTTACTATTCACTTTTTAACTCACTATTTTTATATTAAACCTAAAAATCTTAATCATAAAAAGGCCTACGTTTTTATTTAGAATTACAGAAATGAGTTTATTTTGTACAGTGCATTTGTCAAATTTGTATTCAGTCCATCACTGCACGTGCGCACTTCACACCTGAAAGCAGACGTGTATCTACATGAGCTGGTTTGCACATTTCATGTGCATTGATCTGTGTGTCAGCTCTTTGATACGCCTTTTAGTCGTGGATTTTTTATTTAAAAGATTATCTTAAGACATTAAAATACATATAAAAAAATAAAGATGATTATTCCTATTATATAGCAATTACGCAAATTACACACTAACGCACAATGCATGGGTCTTGTTGCAGCAACTGATAAAAGATTTTATTACGTTCTGAAATATTCTATTCTGCATCTAGATTCTTTAAAGATGTCCCTCTGTGACAGAGACCTTACAAATCAATAAATAGTGTGCCATTATTGCAGCTTGTCAAAATGATAGGTATAGAGAAATAGCCTACAAAAACATTTTAAAAAATGATCTAATAATATGTTTGCAAATGTGGAAAACTATGGGATAATTTATAGTTTTATCTAAAGTTTCTGTACTGCAAACCATAATAAAAAGGCCTCAGGTTTCTTTTTAACATGATGCTAAGAGTGTCAAGATAAAAGCATGGCACAGTAGAGTACACGCAGCCTTACCGTCTATGAGTTTAGGGCTCCCCGCGTCCCTGATTCTTTCTGGACCGAGCATGTCCGTTTCTCTTCCCGGTGACAGTGCAACGTTACGGCTGACCACTGCTCCTCCGGTGGCTTCTTCTCGACTCCCGGGCTCCGCGGTTAAAGACTCCCTGCTTCCTGCGCGCGCTGAGCCGGTCTCCAACACCTCCCTGTAGGTTATCACCTCCTTTTTTTCCTTCACTTTCTGATCGAAAGACTTGGACACGAATGCGGTGAGCTCTTCCATCACGGCTTTCTCCCCTCTTTAGAAAGAAGACGCACTCGCCACTCTCCTCTCCCCTGTTTGCTCCGCGACAGCTTTAAGACATCAATAGTGTGGCTCGTTTTAAAGTCGACCACTTGGAAAGGAAGCAACGCGAAGGTTAGGTGATGCTGTTGCCAACTCTGGGAAAAGGTAAAACACATGTAAAGCAGTATCTTCTTAACCAATTCCTCCTCCTTTGGATGCGGAGTTGGGAACCTGCTGGTGAACCTCTATTGAAGTCACAGTATTTATACTTTCAGGCGCCTTGCCCCCTTGATCCGTGCAAATTACCTCCCCTCAGGATGCCGGGATGAGCCCCCCTTCCTCTCCGCTGATAGAGAGGAGCGGAGAGAGAGACGTTTAAACAAGCCTTACGCAGCGTCGCCGCTATTGGTCATTAATCTGAGATTGACAAGAAGGACTAATTAATTGAATTAAGCGCTCATTCGCTGCTATTGTCCTGAGTTAGTTTTCTAAACACTCGAGAGATGGTCATGGATCTCTCTTCTCTCCCTCTCTCCTCCTTCTCCCACTCTGCAGGGGTGGGGCTTAAAAATGGGAAAATGACACGAGAGGGGAGCACATGTTTTGAAGAGTGCTTCCTCAGTAGGCTATATCTCTGTGATCCGGGGGTAAAAGAAGACACAACGATGACACGGGACAGTGAGCAGCTGGGACGGGATGCCAAGAGCAGTCGCAACACGCACGAGCGGCTTTGGAGAGGAAGTAGGCTACATGTCCTCGTAGGCCACTTGGCTTCAGTCCCACTCGTGTATGGCGTGAATATTTTGCTTTGGGCCTGTTCTAGAATCTAGGCTACTTATTAAACAACTAGGCTATAATTGTCATAGACCTACTGAGATTATAGGCATTTTACGCAGCTAGCCTATAGCTATTATTATTATTAGCCTATTATTATTATTATTATTATTATTATTATTATTATTATTATTATTATTATTATTATTATTATTATTAT
>JAVQKG010412090.1:0-10501 GCA_036025885.1 Hypseleotris bucephala | reverse complement strand
GACCCATGTTTTTTCTGTGAATAAAAAACAATAATATAATTATTATATATCCATATTTTTTTTTCCAAAACATAAAAAGTAATGACTTTTTTCGAGATGACAGACCATTTCTAAACCCTTCAGAAAGTCCTTAGGTGGTACCTCACTGTAAGGTTTAACTTTGGGAATCTGGATGACGTGTTATAAAACCTGCCTATTTGAACTGGCATAAATAAAAGGAATGGCATTGTAAAAAAAATAAAAATAATATTAATCATATATCAATAATAATAATAATAAAAATGTGTGACTTGTCTTTAAGTTACTTATTTCAAATATACACAGCGACTCCTTTAGTATTTACAGATATGTACAAAGTTATCATTGTGTTTTGATCAAATACCTTGAATGGCGTTGCTGTGAAATTGAACTCTCTAAATGTACACTTACATCCCTTTGAGTTTTGAGAACAAGGAGGTCAAACTGGGCAGCGCGACTCAGGGCCTCCACAAGGCTCTGTAGAAAGGCACTTGCTACCAACTCAAATACTGCAAAAATCCTCAAACCAAGCTTTCAGCCAAGACAACTGAGAGACAGGAGAAAACGAATGAAGGCCACATAGTAGGCACTGGGGTTGGTCCCCTCTCCCTCCAGGCCAAGTGTTTTGGTAAGGCTGGTGCGGGACGGCCACAGGTGGTGCATCAGAGACCCCCTCTTTCACTGTCCCACTGTGAGTATCTGCCCCATACATTGAACAGGAGCCTGTCACAACTGAACTAAATTATTTTTAACCAAAAACGTCTTTATACAGCTCTCTAAATGGTACAACTCCAAAACATAAATTGCAGAGATCTTGCCTCCTGAAAACAAAATTCAGCTTCTGTACATGTTCAAAGAAAAATAAGTGACCAGAAGTAAAAAAGAATGTTCACTGTGCTCTAGCCTCCAGGATCAGGTGACAGTGACAAAAACATGAAAACAAAGTAAAGATCAGCTTATTATCAAAAGCCTTTTTCTCGACAAAATGAGTCCAAAATAAGAATAGCTGCCTTGCAGCTTCTCTCGCCAACATTGCGAGTCCTTGGTTTAAATTGCTTATACACAATGGTCTCTGAGGTCTTTTTTACCAGTAAAGACGGCACTGACATTTTTCCAGCGGTTGTCTTTGGGGCTGTAGCCTGGGGTCCGATGGGGTGATTTGAGGGGTGGACTGGAGCTGTGCAGGGTGCAGATGACCCCTCCACTGGACTGCACTGCAGTCTTTGAGTACTTATAGACGGGCGTCTTCCCCGCCTCTGCTCCACAGCTCTCCTCATCGAGCTCTCCCTCCGTCTCTTCCTCCTCCCCCTCTTCACACGTCCGACACGACGGACCCATGAGTTTTTTACGCTCCTGTTCAGCCTCCCTGTTGCTCTCTTTGAGCTGCTGCTGGGACTGTCCCACCACCAATCGCAGAGGCTCCCACTGGTTGTTCACACTGTCATCTGAAGAGGGCCGGGTGTTCCTCTCACGCTCTTTTCTTCGTTTCCTCGTCCACCAAACACAGACAATGATGCAGAACAAGCAGAGTAGGCAGAAGACTGCACATAGCAGGGGCACGATGTAATCTGTCAACACAGACACATATTAAGGTTAACAGAAATAAACATACATGTTTTACATACATATAAATAAGTCTAAAACTCAGAGAGGCCCCCAGCACATCTTCGTGGGACACCATCACTCACCAACTGAGCGAGACATGACCCGGGTCTCCACTTTGACCTCTGTGACGGCCAACAACATGGTGCTGTTGTGACGTTTGGACAAGGTGCTCACGATGGTGCTGGCCACCTGCTGAATGAGGCTGTGGTTTGGAAGATCTTCAGGGTGAAAAGACTGGAAACCAGAACAAAAGGAGAAGTTTATTTAGGCTATTGAACTTCAGAAAACCAAAGCCAATATTTAAAAACACTCCCGCTAGAGATTAACTTACAATAGCTACTTCTACTGCTTCCTGATTTGAATGAGAAATGTCACAGAGTAGGAGAAGGGAGTGGTCTGTTGCCAAACTGCGGATGTCAGGAAGGTACCTCAACTCAAAGCATATATTCTCCACAGTCGTTCCCTAAAATAAACATATTTTGTGAGGTTAACAATACAATGCTTAAAAGTGTGATTAAGAGGGTACAGGCTAGATTAAAAACATTACTTACAATTGGTACTTTGTCCTGACCAAAAACCAGTGTGATGCGGCCACAGTTGTTGTCCAGATGCCCGGTGTTAGGCTGGCACTTGGTGGGAGCTTGAGAAGGTGGGGGTCCTGTCATTGAACACACCCCCCACTGGTGACAGGGGGGTGAGAAGCATGTGAAGTATCTGTGCTCAACACACTCTCGGCCGGCCGGACACGACTGTCTGTGGTCCTGATCTGAATGCTGGAGCTGGCACGGGCGACGACCACAAACCACCTGATGAACAAACAAGAAGATTGAAAATACAGAATGCAATTTTTATCTGTGATACAACGTAATAAAAGTGGTTTATTTCTTTTTAACAATTTTATACAAAGATTTAAAACTATTTAAGTAGAAGTGTGAAAGTTTATTGCAATCAGCCATTTTGTATTTAGCTGTTTTTTTAGTTATATTGCATTTTCCTTCTAAATTTGACTATAAATAACTGTAATTCTTGTTGATGTACTAACAACAATTCTCTTATTTCGGTAAAGCACTTTGATTTACTTTGTATAGAAATTAAGCTATACAAATAAACTTGCCATGCCTAAAACAATGATTAATTTAACTGGTTTACTGAATACTAGTGGTCTGTTCCTCTTGGAGAAAGTATACCCGTTTGTATTGAAAGCCTAAATGCCGATAAAGTGCCAGACCATTTGAAAACATGTAGACCCACGACCATATCCTATGTCAACCACCAGTAACAAATGATCCAAGCAACTGCTAAGATTATTTTTCACAACTCAGCTGCTTTTAGCGTCTGTTTGAACTCCATGGGAACAGTACCTGGAGGTCTTTTTCTATTCTTTCTCTTTAGCCTGAGACAATAAAGGAGTGATTGTGTGTTTGGAGGTGCCATGTTACCTTTGTACAGTCCACTTTTCCGTTGATGCAGTGGCAGCTGTTGCACTCTTCCTCCCAGCGGCTGCCGTGAGGAAACTGCAGCCCGGCGTAGTGGCAAGTCTTTCCTACACCTATGACTGCAGAGAGAATGACGTGTTAATCTTTTTTATATTAACAAAGATAATATGTATAATTGTAGTTAAAAATGTAGTTACACTCTTGACATCGGGTCCCTCGTCTTCCAAGTGGACAGATGCAGCGGTAGCCATTGATCTCATCCACACAAGTAGCACCGTAGGCACAGGGTGAAGACTGGCATTCGTTTATGTCTAGTAAGGCAAAAGAAAAATCATTTAAGTAATCTTGTATAGTCCATACAAATATTTAAAACATTCTACAACAAAAAATCTGAAATATAATATAAGACAAGACAAAATATAAATACACAGAGTTTATCCAATTTATCATATAGGTTGCTTATTGCAGAATGCAAATTAGTGATCAGATTATGAAAATCAATGTTATCCATATTCATGAGAATATATATATAATAATACGACTCTTTCTGTCATCGTATGTGAGACCTCTATATCTTTAGGTACATCTCTTCCCATTTTGGGACAATTAAAGATTTTCTTATCTTCCATTTAACAAAATATTAACATTAGGCAGAAATATATAAGCAACCCATCTTTTGATTCCACTTGACTTATAAATAACTTAAGCAATCATATTCAAAGCTTTAAAGCCAAATGGGGATTGTTAAGCTGCTTCCCTTTTCACCCGCCCCGAACCAAAATCAGCCTCATTGTCGTTCCCCATTTCACATGAACACAATCAACGACGAGGACTCTCCAAATTCGAGCTTGACAGAAATTGTGAACGCTATCCGGCCCGAACAAAGGGAGCGGGAGAAGAAGAATTTCAGGGTCACTGGGTAATTTGTCTTGCGTGTGCGTTTTTGTGACTGTGTGAGTATGGAGGAGGGATGACCTTTGACCTTTGGGACCCAGGAAAAGAGGAGAGGGCGGTGACCAAGGCCTGAATTTAATAAATCTACTGCTCCTGCTCCCCATGAATCCTGTCACTCATACATCCTCATAATCATAGTGTGCCACCACTGCTATTGTCTGCCAGGTTCACATTTCTAAGCCATGTTTTTGTCTCTTGTCTGAATAGGCATGCATTGAGATTTCTTACAGTATTGACTGTTTCTTGAACATTTGTGGGTTCTATTAGCTACTGGTGACAAGATCATCTATTTACTATTTGCTCTAAATGTTGCATGTCATTCATTTTGCATTTTATAACTTTTATAACCGTCACACTTCTTGAATAAATGTCATACTATACTGACATTGCTCTTGTACATTTGTGAGTGTGCGCCATTTTTCTGATTGTGACTAAAATCTTAAAGAAAATAAATTACAAAACTTTAGGACTAATCTAAATGATGGATATTGTGGTTGGACTGCAGCTTGTGTCACTTTTAAAATTACTATAAATGGATTATACTGCACCCTTCTCCCTCTAATCTGTTTTATGCGATATTGTCCCATATTGGTCATTTCAATGAAAAAATGCTTAGATTTGTATATAGATGTTGAGAAGTGTGCAAATACTCACTGATTCGACAGTCAGGTCCTGCAAACCCTGGCGCACATTCACATCTGAACCAGTTGACACCATCCACACAAATCCCGCCATTGTAACTAAAAAAGCAAAGAGATAAAAAAAAAAGATTATATTTGGCAGTACAAGTGCCACATCCTTCCAGCTGCCATAAAAGCACATGTTTTTCTTGTGCCCTTGTGTAACTGTGGTGGGGGTCACGAGCTCCAATTCAACTCATCACCTTTCAGATGCTAATAGGCGTGTCCAGCCCCTCCCTCGCCTGTCCTCTCATCGTGCTTCTGTCCCGGGCCGCCTCAAAGCCCCGCTCCCCCCAGGTCGCATGAGAAGAATGGACAACGTACCCACCTCCCCTTTAACTACGCCCCACCCCAACCCAGAACCTGCATTCACCCCTCCTCAAAAAAACTCCCACCTCTCTTTATTCTATTCAATATGCCAGCGTCCTGCTCAAGGGAGATGGGTCTTTGAGGTTTGATTTAAGGACAACTTCTAGTGCTCTTAGCAAACCTACAACCACCCACCCCCACACTGCAAGCTTTCTGTAATGGGGGGTAAACCAGGGCTAAACCAGGACTAAACTAGATCTAAAGTGACCACTAAATCAAGGACTAAACCAGAGCTAAACCAGTGCTTTCTCAGGAGTAAACTAGGTCGCAACAAGGGCTAAAAAGGACCAAATCTAGACTATGTCCGGGTCATCACAATTTAATTTAAGCTTGCTATATGATTATTGCTTTTGGTAATAAAGCTTGCTATATGATTATTGCATTTGATGATCAATAATTGCCCAATATATTGTACTTACTCTGTAACACAGAGTAACCGCCTCAACCACCCCCTCTGTGAGCCTTCTGTGATGTGTATGATCAAGCAGAGGAAGGAAAGAAAGGACTATATTGCTACAGCACATAGCATTGTGAAGCAGGAAATGATACGTACCATGGATGAGGGTTGCAGTCATTTATATCTGTGGAGAGACAAGACATATCCATTGTTACCAGGAGTCATAAAAGACCACTGGTAAAACATAAAGTATTTAAATGATCCTAAGTAAGTTTTTAATTATATATAAAAACTGAATCAATATGAGGATTTGCAAAAGTTGTATAGACATTAGAAATATGCATTTTAATCAAATCTTTTAAATGACTTTATCTTATGACTTGCAAGGCTATTATAAAGCCAATTCTAAGACAATAAACAAGCCCCCTTTGTAATCCTCTAATGCATTATACTAAAGACAATGTATTATAATATTTGAACTACTACCAGTAACAAGCAAAGTCCTTGTCAAATATGGACAAGACCTCAGCTTTTGCCTTAAAAATACAACTAAAAACACTGTATAGTTAAGGGGAAACACTTGGATTTTCAAATATGCAAAAATAGACGTACTTTGTTCACATGTAGGGCCTTCCCAGCCTTCTTTGCAGATACAGGTGAAGGTGTCCCCGCCTCCCACACAGGTCCCACCATTCGAACACGGGCTGGAGGCGCACGAGTTGTTCTTGGCTGTGAAACCAAAAAGATGAGTCAGAAACAACCAAGTTAGAAATACACTGTACAGAATAACACAACAGTTTGGTAAGCGTACAAAATACCTACATACAATATTATGACTATATTTTAGAGCAAAAATTAATGTGCTGTATCACAATACAACAATCGTCTCATATTAGTTCATAACGTCATATCACAATTCAAAATGTATTCAGAACAACAACAGGCATTTTGGATTTACCTATGTATTTAAACCATTGACTTACCTGTGTTGCATGTATTTCCGCCCCATTCCGGTGGACACGCACAGCGGAAAGTGTCTCCATGATCATAACAAGTGCCTCCATTGCTGCAAGTAGTAGCATCACATTGACTCTCACCTATTGGGATAAAAACAAAAAGCTCACATTTCATATTGGTAACGGTTATTTACATGGCCGTAAAAATCTTCATGCTGACATTTTTCAGAAGCCCTACAAAGTGCCTGGTGCATAAACACTAACACACACATTAACACAGAGACGGCATAACTCACGGGAATGACAAGTCTTGCCCTTCCAGTTGTCGGCACACTCGCAGTAGAAATCGTTCAATAGGTCCAAGCAGCGGCCGCCATTTTTACAGGGGTTGTGGCTGCATTCGTTCACATCTGACGAAGGACAAAGGATAATGTTATGGAATAAAAAATATGAAGAGGGTAAGCTGTAGTCCAAAGTCTAATGTGCAGACAACTAATAAACTTACTGAGGTCACAGAGCTGTCCTTCCCAACCATCTGGACAGAAACACTGGAACGAGTTTACTCCATCGATGCAAGTGCCACCGTTTTCACAAGGGTTACTCATGCAGTCATTGATATCTGAAAAGGGAACAGCAAAAAACAATACATTTATTTGACATCAACACATTTAACAACAAACCAGACAGAGAAACCTGTCCAGGTTCACACTTACTGGCCAAATAAACCCTGTACCTAACAAAGTGACACCCAGTATAGTTTTCTAATTATGTTATGACATTTTGTGCATTCCATAATAATCTTCTTTAAACCTTGATGTAATAAGTGGTTATCTGAGCTAATGTTACCTTTTAAATATCTCAAAACAAAGCAGTGGATATTTTATCTTTTAATTTTTTTGATTAGCCATTTGAGCTTACAGATAGATACCAAGGTCTTCCTAATATAGTGGCCAGAGTTTATATGGTTTGCATCATTAAGAATTGTAATATTTTCCTTACTCTCATGACAGTAGAGTCCACTGAAGCCCTCATCACAGACGCAGGTGAAGTTTCCTGTTGGATGGCTGATACATTGTCCACGAGGTCCACAAACATTTGAGGAGATATGCTTTATTGCAGAAGAATCATTGGTCGCTACGGTAACTGTGCAGCTATCAATCACTTTGGGAAAAATAAAACATTTAAAAAAATTTTTGCTTTTTTAAAATAGAAGTATAGTATCAGTTCAGTAATAGCGGTCAACGGTGGTCACCTTGACAGGGTATGATCTGGCACTTTTCTTTGACTCGTTCACATGTTTTGCCCTCGTATCCTTCAGGACAGGCACAGTAGAAGTCCTGACCCATACTGTGGCAGGTGGCGGAATTCTCACAAGGATTTGAATCACAAGCATCTGCAGGGGACCAGGTTGGGATCTAAAGAGAAAAAAATAAAACTTCTGTCAAAAAAGGTGTACTTACAATTTCAAAATAATGCTCCTGACACAACCCTGTCTATTTTACCAGGCTTGGGGCAGATACAAAAAACAGCTAGTTCTTCTGTCGCCATTGAGACTTTGCAAAACGTGAAAGCAAGTGTGCGCTGGAGCAAAGACAGCTAAAGTCTCTCTGGGTGAGCCGCTTAGCTTGGCTCAACTCGCTGCTGATGTTCACAACAAATCGAAGGTAAGTGGAACAGCCAAGTAAGCCTCAGAAACATGGACTAAGCTCATCAAGGGAATCCACACATTCGCTTTACATCTCTGTCTTAATCTCAGCAGATTACTCTGAGACAGACGTCTAGCAGAGGGACACAGACACAAACTAAAGAGACCAGACAGTGATAAACCATTATGGGGCAAATACTGACATTAACAATTCATCCAGTGAGACTAACAAAGACTTTAGCCATTTTGACAAGCTGCAACACACAAGTTGGAGTCAAAATGTCCAATTGTGTAAACAGAACCCTACTATGCATAAACTCCAACATGCACCATTTTCCATTTAAGGAGCTGCAGACATAGTCAGAGAAGGGCAAAAGTCTGTGGTCACACAGTTTACTTTAGACCAGAGACACCACCAGATACATGTTTCTACCAGCTGCATGTGTGTGGCCATAGGGTCTCATCTGAGGAAAGTGCATCTATTAATCTTCAGCACATTATTATAACAGCCACAACAACATGTGTGACCAAGACATGCCATTTACAGACTGCATTCAGGCAGACACAGAAACAGCTCATGGTAAACAAAAATAAAATTTTCTAGGTTTTGACCAGTGAGTGTGTAATAAAGTAATGTGATGCTGAAGTGTGTAGTTTTGGTTCTTCAGAGCAGGAATGTGCACCGTGCCACAGCAGGCCACAGAGCCCGTAGTACTCAGGCTGAGATCCAGCATCGCCTCATTCACAGAGGCTCATATTTATAGTAGAGATGCTAAATCAGGATTGGCTCCTGACCAGCAATGTCCTCCATTCAGGGCCCAAGAGATACACTCAAGTGTCAGTTTCCTTACTGCTAACCTACATTCACTTCAAACAAATGGCACAGACTCAAAGAAGGACACTACAAGAAAATACATTTCCAATGAAAATATCAGAAATTAAACATCTGTTTGTCATGTTGTTTCTTTGACTTCTCTCCCTCACTGAAGAGTCTTCATAGTCACTATAATGTTTCAATTCACATACATAATCAACTGCATAGCAATTAAAGATTTGATCCATATTTTTCAAAATCTGCATTGCTGCAAACATTTGTAAAGTTGTAATGTATTGCCTAATTCTAAATCAACACAAACTGTGTCTTTGAGCACAAGTGTTCCCCTCAGACATTCATGTGTCTCCACTTAAGACTCCTTACCGCACAAAGCCTTATGCCACTTTAAATATAGTCCTTGCAGCCGTCCAGAGCTCGGACTGTTGGCAACATGAGCCTCACCTCACATAGCTGTCCAGCGAACTCCGGTGGGCATTCACACACGAAGGCGTCCAGCACCGTGTGGCATTTGCCGTTGTTGTGGCACGGTTGACTGTCACACTTGTTCCTCTGAAATTCACAGAGTGCGCCCACAAAGCCAGGAGGACACTGGCAGTGGTGACCCCTCGGCCCTTCCTATTGACAATATTAGAAAAAATAAATGATGTGTCTAAAGCAGGTTACCTCAAATTTTACTGATAGAGAGTAGATTAGTCAAATTATAAGGTAATAATGTGTAAATACCTTGCATGTTGCACCATTCTGGCATTGACCGTGGCAGCCGTTTAAATCTGAAAAGCAAAACATGACCTTTAGATTCCTTTGAATTTGGAAATTAATTTAAAACTCTTAAGGGGCTTGTGCACTTATTACTTAAAAGGTTTGAAACAGAAATTACTAGTGAAGCCAAGAAAGTGCCGAACCGTACCCTACAGTAATAACCAAGCATGCAGGTTCAGTCACGACGTCAGAGCAGCAGCTTCGAGCAAAGATGGGTTATCTCTTGTGCAAAAGTAAGTTTTGACTACAGTGTTTTTAGTGCATGTGTCCAGAAAAGTTAAGGCCTTTATTGAAAGCAGTCATGAGAGGAGGACACCAGTGGGAGTGGGACAGGAAGTTTGAGAAGTGACAATAAAAATACTGACTGATGTCACAGTTTTGTCCAGACCATCCCCAAGAACAGACGCAGTAATATCCACCAATCAGATTTTTGCAAGAGTAAGCATTCACACAGGGATTGCTTGTTGTACATTCATTTACATCTGTAAAGGCATGAGGCAAAAAGATAGCTAATCAGAAGACACCTATAACAGGATGGCGTAGGGCTGGGTAATATGCCATTTTATATTATAATAAATATATTTTTTATGTGTGAAAGAAGGACAAGATTGCATACTGACTATCACTGCTATTTCATAATGCATAGAAAATTATTTGATTTGTGTTTCAGCTATTTTCCAAAAATACACTCCCATGATCAAATCTAAATGGTGTTACTAATGAGCACAGTGAAATGAAAAAAAAAAAAAAAAAAAAAAAACACTTTCTATTGCAAATTGTAGGGCATATTGCCCAATACAAGGACACCTGCAAAAAATGGCCCGATTTTATATAAAAGAGAAAACAA
>JAVQKG010412070.1:0-11898 GCA_036025885.1 Hypseleotris bucephala | reverse complement strand
CATTGAATCCTACATTTTTGTTTACATGGGAAAATTACACTGTTTACTGTTTGGTGGTTCTAATTCAAAACCTTGGTTTGAACGTGGTAGATTGTAAGTCTTTCTGTGTTAAATAACTTCACAGTTCAGGTTAACCTTCTGACTCTTTAAAAGCACTGTATACAGTTACCCAGCTCCACTACTGGCTGTATTGGTGCCAGCAAAGGCATCTTAATCTTGTCTTGCCACCTGTTTCTTTGGCAGGCCGAAATTGATAAGGAAACAAACTGGTCATCTGTGTGGATGAGGTTGATGAAAGGTGCCACTCAATACTCCCGACTGCGACTGGTCCAATGTTTTTATGTTGTCAGAAAAGTTCTAAAACACCAACAAACCTAAATGAAAATTGCAGTAATGTTTGCTTTTATTTCAGCATTAACCCAATAAGGGGTTGTAAAGTGCATTTTTAAGTCTGAATATGAATCTAAGTGACATCTTGTCATGTGTATTAAGGCACTTCATTTTGTTTAGTGTTCTGTTCTGCAGTGATGGAATAACCATTATGAAGAAATCCGTAATTGCATCCACCCCAGCAGCAGTGAGTGAAAGTGCACCCGGTAGAGCGTCATTGGACCATCTAATGAAGGGCTCCACTGGCCTCTGCAGACATGCAGCAGCCCACCCACCTGTGTAGAAATAGCTGCCTGCCATGCAGGTAATTATCAGGCCCCTCTTAGACATCTGGGGCTCAAGGCTACCCCTTTACACCTTACTCCTTTTAAAAGCACTTACACTAGCATCTTTCCTGAAATCTACAATATGCTGTTTTTGTTCCTTATTTTAACACAGCCTTTTCTATAATTCTTATGTTACTCAAGGTTAGGGAAAAGGCCTATAATCCACACCTAGGCTAAGCTGAACAAATCAGACCAAATGACTGCTGTAATTCTTTTATAGATGAGAACACACTGTGGATGTATTTGTGTGACAGTCCAATCATTTCCTCTTGTATGTATGGTCAGTTGTCCCTTATTTGTCTTGGGACCAGATAAATCAGTTATTTGAATTGCCAATGACTGGAACTAATTGACAGTTCCGTTCACGCTCCAGTGTTAAAGCTTTTGCGCCAATCCTCTCCCCTTCCCCGTTTTTATCGCTTTCATAATTGCCACCAACATAATGACACAGTTGCTGTGGCAACCGTTTCTCTGTGTCTCTTTTCGCTCGAACTCACGAAGAAAACACACACGTACTCTTTGAATCTCGGAGGTCTTCAGCTGAATGTACGGATGCTGAGATGTTTAGTACTGCTTTTATTTCACTGTAGCCTATTATATTGACACACATCTATCCTTCTGAAAATACATACACCTACACGCTGCGCCCTGTCAGTGTCATTAATGGCATCTAGAGCTATGTGCTTTAGGGAAATAAAGCGGTTAATATAATGCTAGGAGTAAAGGTACACGCCACCAGTTGAATGAGCTCTAATGACAGTCTGTACAAGCGCGAGAGAGCCTCATCGCAGGAGCGCGAGCGACCAATCACAGCGCGCGGAGAGTGGCGGACCACCGTGAGGCCGACTGCAGTTGTGCTATACGACCAATCTGTATCAGAATTAACGAAGGAAACGAGCAACAGACCGTTTAGAAAGACAAAAGTTACATTCGGGTTTTCAAGAGATTTTTCGCTCCGCCTGACACGCAGACAAGTGGAAGTTTAAAATCACTTGGATGGCACCAGCAGGCAACTTGTTAGATTAACCTTTTGTAGTTAATTAGAAATCCAAGCTATCTTTATAAAAATGGGCATGGATAATCTGAACGTTTAAAACCAAATGACAGATTCAGCAACAGTTCAAGCTGTCCTAATCTTGTGCTACAATAACAGGCTGCCATATGAGGAACAGTGAGTGAAGTGCGCAGGCTCTCCCGCTCCTCTCCAGCATCAGACCCCAGAGCAACGCACAGGTAAGACACGACATTTTGCACCTTTCGCTTTTGGAACATCTTCACCGAAATACTTGAACAGATAGACAAAGACAAGCGTTACTGCACGTTTTCTGTGTTTGTAATAATCGAACGTGAGCCGTATCTTTACGCATGAGACGCACTGGAAGCTGTCAAACAAAATTTAAGGATACAAGATGCGCCACACACAATTAGCTTTGGTATTGGTTTATTAAATAGGCTGGATTATTATTATACACCACTTAACATTTAATTTAAGTCTCCGAGTGCTCTGTAGAGGCCGTAGAAAGATTATTATAAAAGAGAACACATTCAATCGGACTTCACACACCGGCACGGATACACCCACGCACTCTTAGCCCACTGATACATGCAAGTCATGTCCATTAACTGCAAGCTTCCTGATTGAAATTTGCCAGTTCTTAACTATCAAAAACACCCTTATGTGTGAGGATTTGGTGCGTAAACCACTTGGATGATGCAAAGTCATTGCGCAGCATTTTTCTGTTCCCTGATCAAGCAGCCACTGGTGCGAGGGTGTCTGTGCAACTGTCTCTTTCATCAACATTTGTGTTCTCCAATCGCCGCCTGTTGTTTCACATCATACATTTCCCCCCACAATTGCATTTGGACAAAAGAAGCCATTTTAATTTGTTCCCAAGAAACACCTGTTGAAGTCGCTGCTGGCCAGGCGTCTGCACAGCTTTATTGAATGCAGTAATAGAAGTAAGGGGGGTTTGAGGTGTATGTGCGCTTATACATCTGCTTACAATAGCCTACTAGAAATCTTTTGAAAAGGCCAGTGGTCTCTTGTTTCCATGTAACCCAGGGATGCATCTCACAGCCCTTAATGCCTGCCCATTACCCTGTGCTTCTCATTATTCTTCCCAACTGTGTAGCCTACTGCATTGCTTCAGCAGTAGCTACTTGAGTACATTGTATTTTGACTGCTTTTCTATAGCACTTATAAAGGCCAGAGGACAGGGCCTTCTATAGATCTGATTCTTTATGATGTATTTAATTTATTATAAGCAGGCAAATAACAGGTGATGTGTCATTCTGTCAATCAAGAACTGACAGATGTGACTTGAATGTGGCTGGGCTAGTAGGTGCAGATTGGATTGTGCCTTTCTTCTCTTTTCACTGGCTCTTTCACTCACACAGACAGAGCTGCAGTGCTATTCTGAGAGAGTTAGCTGCCTCAACCCACGCACCAAATCTGAAAAAGAGAGAAAGGCAGAACGGGGAAAAAAGACGTGAAGGAGGGAGCAAGAGGAATAAAGCAAAGAGCCAGAGACTTGACTACATGGAGGTTGACAAAATGCCTACAATAGTCTTAAGAAGCACACATTTGTCACAGTTTAAAAGTCCTCTTAAGAGCTGTTAATTAAAGTCCCGATTGTCAGTGCTCGCCGCGGCATGTGCTGTCTTTGCGGATCTGTTTGTTGTTTGTGTGATGTTCTATGTTGCATTGGTAAGTGCTGGGAGAAATGTACTTGATTCTGTGCCACCCACACGCTGCCCTCCCACTCACGGTCGTCTCTCTCTGCATCTATACCTCTGGCTCTTCCCGCTCGCATCCACAATCTCTTTGCTAATTTAAATCCCTACCCTGCATTTATCTCTGCTTTCTCGCCACAGTTGGCTTTTGCACAAGTGGGCCTTTCCTGCGACAAAACATGCACATTCAAACGTATATATCTACATTAAGTTCATTAATAAAAAGGGATATTCACAAGCTCAGTATATAAATTTCACTAGGCCTCTAGGTACAACAGTGAATCATTGTCTAGGAGGTGATGATAAATATTTAAGATGCAAGTATTTTTAATGTACTGGTTGCTTTCTGTGTCTAGACATGTTTTTAGTTCAAAGATTCAAATTCCACGTTTTCATTGTCATATGCATAGTAAAGAAACATGTTTCCCTGTACAATGAAATGTGCATCATGCTTTTTAAAATCTCTCGTCTGATATCACACATTTTGGGGTTTCTGGGTTAATACTTGTATTTTTTTTTCTGTTTTCCAGAACACATATCTGGCTGTATTGTAGCCAATCCAAAAGAAGACATTTGTGGAAATGACACACAGCATTGTTTAGACCTGACAGAAGAGAACATTAGTTTGTGGAAGAGCTACTGCTTTAGGCCTCTCGTGTTTTCTCGACTGAACTATTTGCAGAAGGTTAGAGGAGCATGTAACAGAAACAAGTGGAACCCTCAATGATTTGAGCGTTCTGTCTCCACCATCTGTGCCTACAGATAGGGACGTTTTGATAATTACATGTAATTATAATTTCTGTGGGAGAGAGATCTGCCTCTGTCTATTATTGCCAACACCTCCAACACAATAACGACACACATTTCCATATTTCTCAACAAAAGTGATATTCTTTAAACCCTCACAGACGAATCAGGAATAACTTTAGGTCACATGGTGAGGCTATGTGCCGTTCTCCTAACAGCCAGGCAGCGATCCAGTTGAGTGACACAGGCAACCTTTGTGCCTAAAGAATGATTGCAGGTCTTTTAAAATCCAGACCGAACTTTGAAAAGACTTGTGTCTACTTTTAAGATGGATTTCACTGACTACAAATCATTTCGCTGGTTTATGCTTATTCGCAATTTTCAGTTTTTACAGTCTCCTAGCACTTAGACTGAGCCTCACTCATTATCACCCGGCCCAATCACAGTAACAGTCTGTGCTAGGCAAGAACTGAAGCGCATTATTAACAAAATCATAAAAGATTCAGAGGGCATTCAGGGAGCTATAGGTTAGACCATTGGCTAAAATCGTATTTAAAAGGTTATTAGTCTTAGCCCCAGATGACCCTGTCCTTTATCAGTACAGGCTAATGTTTATTATTGTCTACAATGTCAAAAAGCACAAACAGTAAACTATTTATTACAAATTTTACATAAGATATTTGCTTGTAGGTGAATTCGGTGTCAACTTTGAACGTGTATATTTGAAGTGACAATTGTTTGCATTGTATTATTCACCAGGCCATATTATAAAGTGCCATGATCTAGAGAGGAATGTACCAAACTGCCATATGCTATTGTAAAGACTGCACCCAGGGATAGTTAAAGGCATTTGTGGAAAACCGTATACCGCAACTAGAATGTATTTTTCTAAAATGTGGAATAAGGAAGTAAAGCATTAAGCATTAAGCATATTGTTGGTAGTTGCTATTGCTGGTTATCCTTGTTTGTTCAGAGAGTGGTGAGAGGGATCAAATGGATGAAGACATTAATATTTGACTGTGGCTTCCAAGCCATTTGTCGAATCATTTAATTATTTTCAACTACTAAGCATTCACAATTTTTAACAAAACACTATTATAACAGATAATACAGTCTACTCTTTCTGAATGAAATTACAGGGGCTAAATCTATATTCAGGAGGCTGTAGATGTTTACCTGAGTATTTCGCATGGCATTTTAGTGGATTAAATTACAAAAGCGGATACAGCATTGACTCAAGCACAGAAAATAGATCTCTTAGTCATGTAAAAATGACGCCCACCACCAGTCTCAGAGTGCTCACTGTCTCCCTGCTCTGGCTCCTCTTTGCCCCACTTACAACGTGTGTGGAGACCTCTCCGGCCCCCTCTCCACAGCCCCTCTCAGACAGGCCTGTCTCTCAGCAGCCCATGTCTGGGCCAAGCTCGCTCTTGTTTCATGTCGTTCAGACGAATGCCCGACCAGCCTCTCTGCGGGGCAGACCCCAACCCCCTCAGAGGCTTCCAGAAAGTGCAGAGGAAGTTCTTGAAGCCCCTCCAAGGCCACAGGCCCAAGTAATGTTTCCTAAAAATGTGACGTCATCGGAGGCTCTAGCACCTCCTCTAGGTGCTGCGCAGGTAGCCCCTGCTCCTCCCAGACTCGTGGAGGTATGGATGGATGTATGTCGGGGTTATTTTGATGTAATGGGACACTATGACAGTGCTTTCAACTGCACTAAAGACACATTCGTCTACTGCTGTGGGACGTGCCACTACCGCTTCTGCTGCCCCGATAGTTCTCGCCAACTAGACCAGGACAGCTGTAAAAATTATCACTCTCCCGACTGGGCCAAGACCCAGACAGAGACCATGATCATACCAGAAGAACTGGGACCTGACCCGGACTTTGATCCACTCAAACAGCAGAGCCACAACACCGGCTTTGTGATCGGGGGAGTGGTGGTGTTCATGGTGGCTGTCGCTGTGGGTATCAAGGTGGTCTTCAACAAGGTGCAGCAAGAAGCAATCAACAGAGACCTCAACATGCCCAGGTATTACGTCTGAAAATCATTTGTGTGATTTTTTTTGGACAGTTTTTGGAAATATAAATAGACTTATATTACTAAGGGTGCACTACACATTCCCTCAATAGTCTACATTCATGATAGAGCAGTTCTGTAAACTGTGCACATGTAATCACAATTTCTGTTCTTAAATTTAACCTTCACTAAATGCATTGTAACCTGATGAATGCTGTTGCTTAAACACCTTGTAAATGTAACAATCATTCCTCACTTTATTAAAATCAGCATTCTCATGTTGCTGTATTATTTCTTGATAGACCACAATCCTGGCAATACTGCTCACAAAAATAACCATACTTTCTGTGCTATTGAGTGTTATTTTATGTACATTTGTAGAAAGCCGCTACAGATGATGCCTCTCTGTGTGTTTTGCATTTCCTCAGGGCTCTGGTTGATATGTTGCGGCACCAGTCGAGCCCTGTACAACAAGATGAGAGAAACAACAGCGTGGCCCTAACTGTGTCGGATGGAACAGGGACGCTGGGACGAACTCAGAAAAACCTGTATGCCCCAGGACTGCCCAGCAAAGACAACAGACGTAAGGGTTTAAATACTGTAGATGTTTTTAAATAATAATGAGACTACTGTCAAGACTACAATGTAGACAGAAGGATAGTTTGAATTGCAGTATAGAGCCACTATGCCACTAAGTATACATTTAATAATATTTAGTTATGTAAATGTATTAAACCTATTGCCTTGTGTTTCTTACCTTTAGTGGGAAATTTACAACACAACTTCATCCACCCTTCAAACACCAGCCCCAAACACACCGCAACTATTGGTAAGACAGCTGGCTCCTATGTAAATTACATGTAATCACTTCTCTGCTTTATTTGCTTCATTCATTCTGCTTTTAAGCTTACAAGTAGACTCATCATTCTAAACAATAATAATGATTATCATATCTATCGCTGCTTGTGCTGGTGATGAAAGCAAGTTTAATTTTGATGTGTTTCAGTGTGAATGTTAGCAGATTCAAACTCTGCTCCATGCAGAGCACTATATCCAGAGGAGCAAATCTCATTTAACACACACTGCTTTTCTCCCTGTGGTCTCTATAGAGCGTACCCCTCGGATGAACAATGCTCAGCTGGCAGCTGGAGGCACCCTGCTCTCCAGTAAACACAACAACACCAAATCTCAGCCCTCCTTTCACCACTCCCTGCACAACCTGGCCCAGCTGCCCCCCTCCTATGAGAGCGCCACCAAACCTGAGCTCAACAGATACTCCTCTCTCAAACGCCTTGGTACGTAAGCCATTTCACACTTGTTTCATTTTTATTAATATTTCCCAGGAGCCCTTTTAGGCTAACATGTATTAACTGTAGGAGCATTATGTTTGGTTTTACAGAAAAAGGCCTGGATGAATACTCCTCTGGTTACTGCACCACGAAGCGCCGGCCCCACACTGCTCAGCCTGCCCTCCAGTCGTCCCAGCACCACCTGCACTGGGGCGGAGACTACACCCTCAGTGGGAGAGGAACCCTGCCTCGACACGCCATGCGCCCCTGGATCCCTCCTCCACCTGTGGGTGTCCCGGCCTCTCCCACTCCCAATCCTTACCCTCTGGATCCTCCTGAGCCTCAGTTCAACCCCAACTACGACACTTTGTCCAAGCCAAGGAAAGTCAAGTCCACTGACCAGCTGCTCAACATGAATGAGGTTCCTGGGAACACAGGGACCCTCTCCCGAATGTCTAAGAATCAGCAACATCAGTACTACAAGAACAAAAACTCCAACACGCAAACCTTAACACGCCAAACAAAGGACCGGGACCGGCAAGATCGGCAGGATAGGCAAGATCGTCAAGACCGTCAAGACCGACAAGAGCGTCAAGACAGACAAGACCGCCAGGACCGCCAACGCGAGGAGCGGCTGCTCATGTCCCCGGATCACCTGGAGGAGAGGATGGGGGTCGGTGGGATGGGGGTGGTGGACCCCTACGCTCACCCTCCGAGTGGGATTGTCCCGACCCTGCCTCGCCAACAGAAGGCCCAGTCCCAACAGAATGTGTGCGCCACGCCCTCCCTGGACAGACACCACATGATCAAAATGAACTCTCACCCCACGTCCGGCCGAGAGCAGGAGCGGAGCACGCCGATGCCTGGGCACATGAGCGGAGGAGTGGGCTGGTCAGGGGAGATGCCCGGGGCAGGGGTCGTCATGGGAACGGGAACGCTGGGAGGCCACAGCGCCCGGAGGATGGCGTTTGCAGCAAAACGGCAGAACACCATCGAGCAGCTACACTTCATCCCAGGAGGGGGCAGCGGGGGGTCCGCAGGGAGTGGAGGGGGTAGTCAGGGGATCAGGACAGGGAGCAAAAACGAGGTGACAGTGTGAGGTTAGTGCCTGTATGCTCACCCTTCTGCATTTAACTATACAGCTACAAAACTAGAACACAAGTATCTAATTTAGACATAATATCTGTGTTTAGGCTATTTAAATTAGTATGATTATGTAATGAAATAGCTCAACTAACTATAAAAGTATTACAGAATTATTGTGAGGAATATCTGTTATAGTTATGTGATATCCTACATCAGCCATATTTTGTAACCAGTTTGCCATATTGCCATTAACAACAGTGCCATTATTTATAGGAAGACTGACTAAAAGGGGAAAACAAACTGCCAGAGCTGTTCTTCATAATTTAGTATATATATGTTTTTATTTTTCCAACAAGTACTCAGGAGCCATATTAGATAGAAAAACCGGACAATTTTAAAAAGAGACTGCTTAAAAGGAGGACTGAGCCAATTACCTGCAGAACTATCTCAAATGGACAAATGCCAACAATGATTACAAAAGGGTATACAGCCTCATCTTGATTAAATGACAGAGAATTTACTTCAAAGCTCTGTTGTATGGACCAGAAGGCTGTTTTTAGACTGAGGCTCAACAGGGGGCGCTATTTGCTGGACTTTGCCTCTGCGCTTTACACAGTGGACATACCCACTTTCTCAATTTGATGCCTGGGTTGCCTAGATTTCCATGTGACCTTAGCCTAAATTCCTAGTGGACATTACTCACTGTTATATTGCATACTTGTAAGCTGAGAAATAGTAGTGTTTACTTTAGATAGATTGGTATCAACGCGTAACAAATGGGCTACAATATCCAAGAGCCATTGATATAACTTGACACACACAGTCAAGAAGTAACCGAACAAGAAGTGCATTATAAGCTATGTTTATTAAGGCTACTTGCTTTATCGTAGGTTGTTTTTGGAGGAGTATTTTTTTTTTCTACAGAGCACAAATAAGAGGTTGCACTTACACAACTGTCCTTCAAAGCCATTTTGTGGAGATACAGAGAAAAATACCACTGAGAAAGCTGGTCTGACAATCACCATTTATATTATACTCACCAGGTGACGAATTATACAGCTCAGTGATATTTTGTACAGTCAACGGAGTCACAAGCACGCCACAAGAGACTGGGATGGCGAGGAAGCCCTTTCCATCTTCAATCCAGACCTTGCTGTATCATATTGCACCAGTAGTTCTAAAACAAAAGGCAAAAAAAAGCATCATCAATAACAACGCTTATCAATACTAAGGGCTATCCTATCTTATATACTGTACTATGTGATATCTATAGTCCATATAAACTGCTATCTCTTTCTCTTGATTTTGTGTTGATATTGTCATGATGTATTAAGTATTAATGTGTACAAAAAAAACGAGCAATTCAAGCACAGTTCAAAGAGAAAACATCGAAACAAAACTTTGCACAAATCTATCCCATGATATTTGCCCCAGATACAAACCTATAATTTGTATCGTGTCCTTAAGGTTTACATTCGTACAAGCTTGACTAATGCCGTGACTGATCAGCGGAAGGAACTATATCAAAAAAAGCAGCCAAAATTTTGAAGATTGTTGAAGAAATTTGTTTTGTTCAGTCACACAATGGATAAAGATCAATTTTATTTGGACAATCTTCCTATACATAGTGCTAAATGTAGTTGTTCTGAATATGATGGAGTGTTCTTATAATAATTATTATAACTGTTATGGTTATTATTAACAATATTTTATGGCGTGATGTTCTTTTACTTAGTGGGAATTAAGTGTTTATTGTTTTTTATGTTTGTTTCTTTTTTATTTTAATATTTTTTAGAAAACTAGCGTTGATTTTTCATACATTCCGAATCTTGATGCATGCCAGCTCCATTTCTTTGAGAGGCATTTCTAGTAAGCCTGGGTGTAATGTCACTGATACTTGTACAACTTGTTCGTACTGTGCCTATCATTGGCCTTTATTGAACTTAAGTTACTTTACTATAGGTTTACAAAACATCTTTGGAAAAATTGTCCAAAAAGCCTTTTAAATGTATTTTCAGATGACAGTCTTAGAACCAGTAAGGTGTAGGTATGGGTCTGATGGGGCGGAGCAAGTGATTTTCATAAAACAGGCAAGTGGATGGGTTGGACATGTTAAACCTACAATGCCATAATGTATGTGTGCTTGGATGAATGTTTTTTACATAGATGGGAGAGAAGACAGAGACGGGAAACGGAATGCTTTGGTTGCAATGTCTTTATCAGGGAAATAGGACCGATGACATGAAGTAGTTTTAGAGTTTTTTATTAGAACCACTAAAGGTCTGTAGCAAAGTCTGTAAAATCTCACAAGCCATATTCACTGAAACTTCATTATCACAATTTTATAAATGGTCAATCTAATTTGTGCAAGTATTGTATTTTGTATAGCTAGTACAATCAGAATATTTTAAGTGGTCTATTTACATTAATTTTAAAATTCAACAAAATATGTGATGGTATTTTATGACTTGTACAGTGCCAACCTCATGCCATTTTGTTGTCTTTCTATTGTCATAGCTTCCTATACTGAGGTATTTATTTTTCATCAATGATGATTAATACACAGACAGATAAAGCTATAGTTTTAGAGAGAAATGAATGAATATGGTTTTCTGCTTTACCATTATGAATTCATTATGAGTGAGGGTTTTAGGCCAACTTAAAGGAAATCACCCAGTATTAAAATTAATGGATTTATTTAATGTTAAAACTGCCCTTTTCTTGTTGTTAAAAGCATTAACCCCACTTGGATACAACAGTGACTAACAAGAATTTGTACAATAAAGTTAGTGGGAAAATGGTTTTGTTGTTGTTTGTTGTTGCATAAAATATAATAGCATTTATTTAATTTTGAATTCATCCAAACGGCCGGTTTGTTCCCCAGAAATGTTAGATTGTTATTCTTTTTTATTACTCATTTCCTAAGTCAGACCACTTAAACGGTCTTGCAGGTGACAGGTGACACACGCAAATGTCATTGATTCGAATTATCCTAAAAATCATGAAAGAAATTTTATTTTACATGATCCCTTAACTACATTGTATCTCCCTCATTAAGTACAATGTAATACACTATGTAGCAAACTGGAATAACATGTAACTTGTAACTAACCCTAACCTTAACCATATGTACAATGTAGTTACATGTTATTCCAGTTTGTTACCGACGCCAGGAGGTTATGTGATCGCCAGCGTTGGCGTGTGTGCGTGCGTGTCCGCGTGCGTGCGTGTCTGTGATCAAGATAACTCAAAAACTACTGCACGGATTAGGATGAAGCTTTCAGGGATGGTCAGGACTTGTTTAAGGAAG
>JAVQKG010412005.1:0-11308 GCA_036025885.1 Hypseleotris bucephala | reverse complement strand
ATGATTCTCTTTACTATTAATAAAACAAAAAAAAAATATCAAAACCATCTGTCAACAAAAAAAATATTCATTATATTTTCAGTAAAAAAAAAAACTTCTCTGGCTCATTAATGACCTTTCCTGAAAATTTCTCAATCTTTTTGAAATATCTTGCTAGCTAAACATTGCATATTATTTTGTTGGGTCATGGGCCAACCTGCTATCACTTTGAACTCACTGAACTAATTGCCTATATGTTTTAAATCATAACTTTCCATGCAATGCTTTCGTCCTTGGATTAATCCATTTTCAGCCTCGTCTTTGCTAACGAGCCTCTTTTCTGCTTAATTACCATTAGCTGGAGCTTGTTTGTAAAGGCGTGCTATTCAGGTCATGAATAAACTATAGGGACCGGAAACTGTTTTCTTCTCCTATTCTGTGGACTCCATATATTTCTCCATACTAATCCAGGCTCACCGAGTGCAGGATATGTAATGTGTGTGTGGGGCTTTGTAATGAATAGAGGAATGCTAATGGTGGTAAAACAGTGATTTCTCCAGCTGATTGGCTGTAATAGATGGTACTCAGAGCTCCTTCATAATTGATGAGGATGTCTTGTGGATGTCCCATGGCTGCTGCGCATTAGAGCTGCTGTGTTCATCCGAGTGTGTGTGTGTGCGGAACCTACCGACGCAGTGTTGTGGGCGGGGCCTCCAAAACTCCTGAGTGTTTCTTTTGTGATTTTTGCACCAGCGCCTGTCAATTCCTATTAGAAGAAGCACGCTCCACTGTCTCAATAATTTATGATTGCAGAATTTAAAACAGAACAGTGCCATTTTCAAAGCCAAAATCACAGTGTTTGCAAAAAAAGAATCTTTTTTTTTTTGCCTTGCGTTTTGAGTATACCATTGAAATGCATAATATATTGAATTACTATGGCTTTTATTTAACACAATTATGGTGCACAGACATTGACACAAACAATAAGTTAAGGGGTAAATGCTTTATCATCGAGTTCTGAAGATTTCATGAGAAACAAAAAGGTCCACATTCAAAAGTACCCATCTGCCCATTTACTGCACCCTTGTGGCTGGAGTGTGTTATCTTTAGCTCTACTTTGCAATGCTAGCAAGTACTTTTCTTACCGGACTTCTGGACTTTTGTTACTTTGTGCTTGGGCCTGTCAATTCCTATTAACAGAAGCCCATCCTACCATCTCCATAATGTATGACTGCGGAATACAGAGAAGAACGGTGTCACTTTCTTCGCTCAAATTGAAAGAAAACAATGCCATAATCTAATTGTTTGCAAAAGGAGGATGGGTTGATTAAATCTTATTGTTTTTTGTGTGCTTCAAAGAAATAGAAAGAGACAAGACAAAGATGAACAGAGGGGCCATAGTCGCAGTGCAGGAATCCATATCGAAATGTTAGTCTTGACTTTGTCAGAGAAGTGAAGTGTGTGCTATTGCACTGGGGTAAACAAAACATTGAAGCAGAGCCTGATGAAATCACCAAAGTGTATGAAAACAGACAACTGGGGACGCTCACTGCCTCATATTGTCTGCATTTACTTCATATAAAGAGAAAGAATATGGCACTTTTCAATAATTGCATTAATATAGTACTTTTCTATACACTCAAATGGATCTACATTCTCACTGGTGGTGGTAAACTAATGCCACACTTTCCCGGCTGTGGCAGATTAACAAAGATATGGCAGCCATATTGCATCTATAATCTCTCCAAATACCACCAAACTTAACAATTACATATCATATTATGGACAGGGAAGGTGGTTAAAGTGTCTTGCCCTAGTAAATAACAGAATGAAATGGTCGAAGCCAGAATCAAACTACCAACAGTCCAGTTATTGGGCTTAGTTTCTGCCACCTCAGTATTGTTCTATGATTCCAGAAAACTTTGGAGATACAGGTAGAGTAGGAGCAAAAGTTAAATGTCTTCTACCCACAGGGCTGCAGTCTGTGGCGTAACTTCATGCCCACATGTTTACACTTTCGCACATCTTTGGTGGATTCTCGTGAATGTGTGTGAAAAACAATAGTGACATCTGGGCACACCTGTGAGATCCTGGGGAGAACCTGTAGATTACCTGGGGGCCCCATCACTCCTACGCAATCTCCCGCAGTTAAACACATCTTTCTCAGCCGCGCGTTCTCTCCAGTCCTGGCGCTCCGTCCTGTTGTTAGACTTTCATTTTGCATTCGCGGACTCCCCCGGCTCCTTCAGCGCGTTGTCTTTTCTCACTCCTTTTTCTTGTGCTTCCCCCTCACTGTTTCCTAGGCACTGAGCCAACCTGATGCTTCTGCAGTCCAGGCGTTTTGTAAGACATGACAAGGAGAAACCCAGCAAGATAGGTAGACAGAATTAAAAGATTTGAGCGTAATGGAATCCAAGTATATGTGGATATGTCGATATTAAACCTGTAAAATGGTCAAAATCTTTGCTTAGTTGATGTTAGTCACTGAATAAAGAAGTGGCTCTCTTGAACAAAATCTACCATAGTTAAAAATCCTTTTATCTCACAATGGTAAATAATTCACTAAAAAGCTAGATCTGTACAGTGAAGTGGATTTATATGCAAACAGGAATTATTTATTCACTGACCCCCAGTGGCTGGAGTTTGCATTTAAGGCTCTATCTTACAGTATTTTGGTTCAAGTACATCAAATGCCCCTCAAATTCCCCTTTTATTCGACGAGGCCCACCCACACCAAATTAAAAAGCAAAACATAAGTCCCCAAAACAGTTTACCAGAAATTGATATTTTTCCTTATTTTGTGTGATATTGCAGTGAATTTGTTGATTGATATTTGCGTATATTCCAATGACAAAATGTAATTTGACATTCCTAAACTGAAGGCTTCCCTAATTCCTTTATTGTTATTGTCCATTAAAATTAACATGGACAAAAGCACTCATATTTAACTTTAAAGCTTTCAGTGGGAGGTAATTTGATAATACTGAAGCCAATTTGAGTGAAGAATAGAACAAAGCACTGCAATGTCTTTTGGACCAGGAGGGGGGCCTTGTTTTCTCGTGTTTGAGTTTTTTAGGTCTGTAATTACACTATTACAATTGTGAAATCCAGCCTTTGCCCAGTAAGCAACTCTCATTGTTCAGCCCATTCAAGGGGTCAGGGCAAACCACTTTATTTATTAATAGTTTGGCTGTTTAGCAAAAGGAACTCTGACAAAACTGCACCGCCAACAGAGACTAGCAATTATACAGCGAAAACCACAATGCAATAGCCAATTCTTCTAAATGGATAAAAGAGGTAAAAAAAAAGAGAAAAGGCCTGGGTGAGAAACAGTCAACTCAGCAGCCCAACCTAAAAACAGATTAAACAAAGAAATGAGCAAAAGTTCCCTTGCAAGAAAAAAGAGGAGGCTTTATTGAATTTATTCTCATAACTTCTAAATGAAAAAAATCAATTGGAGAAAACTCTAGGAATTCAATAGTGACTTTATTGCAGTTTGCTTTCAAAGCATTTATTATTGGCATTTGAGCCGGACATTGAATAATCACTTTCTTTTATTGATGACCAGGTAGAAACAGAGGGATGCCAGTGTGATTGTTATCTTTTATATTTGCACTCTTTGACTCACAGAAATGATTGAATGATATATCAACACAATGGAGCCATATACAAGCAGTGTCATGACGTACAAAATTTCATGTGCATGGAGTTTACAGAATTTGTCAGCATGGCACAACAATACATTATTGTTTTCTGTAAGCCATGCCTTATTGTTTTCTATACGCAAAGTGTCTGTTTATGTATTTGTTCCAGCCCTGCGATTAACGTGCTATTATATACAGCAGTTGAAGCAAGTGACCAAGATCCTAGTTCTTACCTTGGGAAAGACTAATGTGTACCATTAATAAACCACAAAGAATTTGTACATTTTTATATATATTTCTAGTTGATAAGATGTGATGTACTACTGTGATGGGAAAATCCCACCTTGGCATCAAGTGTAAAAAGTCTGTAAAAGTGATATGATCAGAAAAGTTGGAGCAATAATTTAAAATCTGAGTTGGAATGGCATATAAAGCAACATTTCACTTTTTTTCTGACAACACCGCCGTTCTGGTCCTGACTTCCAGACGGATATCAAATTTGTTGCAGAATAGGGAGATGCCTTCATGATCCACTACCTCGACTCAAATTGAATCTGGCCTACCTCTTCCCTGAGCTGATAATAGGGAGGAAAAATGTCTGTGGTTTTTAAATTATAGAGATATAAATGTTTCGAATTTACATATGGTGGACACACATTGCAGTGATAGACGAAATACATGTCTTACCATCATAACTAAAAACCATCTACTTTCCCCCATCACCACCTCAGCTTTAGAGCCATCTCACTCTCCTCTATCGCCACCTCAGCAAGAGAACCATCACAGTCTCCTCTATCCCCACCCCTGCAGTAGAATCATTTCATTCTCCCCCATCACCATTTCAGCAGCAGAACCATCACCGCTCTCCTTCTTCACCACCTCAACAGTAGAACCATCACCGCTCTCCTCCTTCACCACCTCAACAGTAGAACCATCCCACTCTCCTCCATCACCACCTCAACAGTAGAACCATCCCACTCTCCTCCATCACCATCTAAGCAGCAGAACCATCTCACTATCTCAGTAGAAAATTCTATTATAAATGTTTTGCGTTTACATTTGGGGCACACACATTATAGTTGCAGACAAACTACATAACTAATCATAATTTCTTCAGAGAATAACTCCGTATAATCAGCCAGTGTATATTCAGGCCTATTTTATTCATTCAGCATCACAGCACTTTTCACACACCATGTAATGAGTATCACGGGGACTCATTTATAAAAGCAAATGACACAAATTTATGCTCACCATCAAATTCGAGCACGGGTTATAATGCGGAAAAATGGATCTCAGTACCAACATCATTGACTTTTTCCCATAAATAATACACTTAAATCCACACTTAACAAGGCAGTCTGTATAGCGTGTTTATTCTTCCACAGAATCAAAAGTACATCTGTTTGCTTAATTGAGCCCAGAGAGCATGTTGTCTTAACATAATGGGGTCAGTTGTTAGGCAAAATAAGCTTTTTATATACCTTTAAGTAAAATCACTTACTACAAACAAGATTCTGGTACTATAGAATGTTAGCCTTGTCAAGACCCATTTACAACTTACCATCCTTCCTTTCTTGTGCAGTTTCAATCCCTCCCCCAACCAGTTCATACTGCCACTTTGCTCTTGGGCAAGACTGCCAGTTGTAGAGTGCTGCTGTGTCCAGTTAAATCCTCTGACATTTCTCTCTAAGTCCTCCCTGCGTTCTTTTTTGGTACTCCAGCCTTCTCGCACCATCCAATGACTAGTATTTGAAAATATGGTGACTCTAAATTGCCCGTTCTGAATGTATATAATCGGGAATTGTCTTTCACTATACAGTATGTCACTATATATCCCTTGCTTATAATTGTTTGGGTGTACTCCATCTGAGACCTAACCTTGCCCTGCAAGCTGGATTTTCGAGAGGTTTCCCAACCTGGCAACCCAACCTCACGGAAATCCATCTCGTACCGCTCCCATTCACTTCGTCCGACAGAACACCACTGGTGGTGCGGACCAATCCCGGGGCTGCATTTGCTGTGAGTGGGCGGGCTTTACCTTTGCCGACAACAACAAACCTTTATTATAGCGTATTAGCAACATGCTAACGCTGAGAAACGTAATATATGCTGCATTAGTTTTACAAAAACATTAAAAATCACCCAGCGATAATTTATTAATAATTTATAATTTAGCAGTTCCTTGTTTGGCTACGTCATAGCTGTTGTTGTGTTGCGTTCAGCCAATCAGCTCTCTCCTGAGCGGCCATGTTTCCAGAGAGTTCTCTATGGAGAAGTTTCAGATCGATGTGCAGCACTCTGAAGCAGAGGGCTACACATCGATCTGGCTTTTGCCAGGTTATCTAAGACCTAAAGTTGCTGCAGACCCCTAACATGACTCCTAACAAGAATAAACTGAAGATTAATGAAAAACAACATATTGTCTTCCTATCACATGGATTCTTATTGTACAGTAGTTCTTTGGTAAGTCATGCGGAACCTGCCTCAACTACACTGCTGTCATTTCAGATGTGCACACAACATGGAGGAGTCACAGATCACTATCCTTTAGGGACTAGCTTTTTATGTTGGGCGCTTGTTATGTTACTTCTCACCTACTCTTGTCTCAGTGTCTTCAGTCTTTGCTGTTGACAGGCAAGCAAGCTCTGCACAATTACCTTGGCGGCCGTGGTCACATGAGTGCTATTCCTGACCAGCTAAAGTCAAGTTAGGTGATCATTTAGGGCTGCTAACAGGGATGTTGTCATGGAAATACCTAGAGACACCTATATAAAGTCAACCTGGGATCAATGCTCATCAAACCACACTTGTTTTGTTACATGGCACTTGTCTGAACTTGAGGATTCAGCCTTTGTGTTCCTGTTCTAACCTGACTTTAGATAGTTAGGAAGTGTTTTCAAAGTTCAGCCTCACGTCACCTTAGCTACTAAACAATGGACATAAAGATTTCTCCATATATATATTGTCAATTAGCTGCATCATACTGTATATAACTGAACTGTAACTGAAACATCATTGCTTTGTTTTGAGTTCATCATATCATGTGATAGAGGAATTAGTCACTAACTGCACCAAGTGAATGTCAGTAAAGGTTGTATCAGTAATGTGACTATCACACCTATAACATCGTAAATGCTCCAGTCACCCTAATCTCAAAAAAGTGTAAAAAAATTGACTTACAAAACTAACACATCATGGCTTGCTACTGTATTGCCTAGAGACATATTAATCACTTTGTGCCATATAGTATAACATTGCCATTGGATTATATGTCTGTCACTCAACAAGGAGGTTGTGGGTTTGATCATTATGCCTGCCTATCTGTATAGTCTGCATGTCCTCCACATGTTTCCAAGGGTTCTCTCCATGTACTCCATGCTTCTTCTCACTGTCCTTTCAATTGCATGTACTCTAGGTAAACTGGTGACTTTTTGATCTGATGATTTAGACTCCCTGGCCAATCCCTATGTTACCACACGACACACTGTAAAAGATAAAATGTTACCTTTACTTAGAATTCAAATATTTTTGTTGATTTATTGTGGCATTTAAAACTATAACATATTGGGGATACACTTTTTCTGACTTAAATAAAAACATTGATCTTATGAAAAATTTAAGTTTATTTGTGACTTCACCTTACTTGAAACTAAAAGCTGTACCCAGTGCAATCAGTTTCCTAATTTTTATCAATTAATGTTAAATTGTCATATATTTATTCTACAGACTTGGGACTATAAAATGGTGCATACAACTTGTTCTCTGAATTGGTGCAGCCTCAGTTTCTGGCAATAGCACTGATAAGTAAGCTTGGCATGTATTCATTACAATATCTTCACTTGTGGCTATCTTCTCTCTGCCTGCCCATCAGCATGTCCCTCACACAAACGGAGACATGTACGCCGACAATAAGGACGACTTTTACATCAACTCGACATCAGATATGACTAATCACCATTATGCACCGCCAGTGTATTCTGGGGCCCGGCAAGCCTATCGGTGCCATCAGGGGAGAAGGGAACCAAGAGCGCGGCACAAACTCCTGTCACCGCATATTCGGGCGGAACCTAATATTTGCATAACCACGTGTCAGATAAGGAAGGAGCCATTATAGCATGGCACCAGCCGTAACCAGAGGGCACGCAGACAGCAGGGCATTATGGGAGTCTGATTGGGGATGGTGCGTGTGGTGATTCCATTAAAGATGGAGGGCAGATGGGGAAGTTGAATGCAAGAAAAATGGGCCAGACTTTTAATGGATTGAGAGAATTTATAATGCGAGCAGTTGATGGCATTGGTTTTGCCTGGTGTTGTGGTGGGTTGCATATAGTTGATAGTATTGTACTGCAAACTTCATCCCCTTGATTCATTGCATTACTCCTATCTATTGCAAGGAGTCGGCATGTCCTCCCCATGTTACAGTGGGTTCTCTACAGTTTGTTTGGCTTCTTTTCACAGTTTGAAGATGTGTATGTGAATTTTTGTGACATTCTCAGCTGCATTGGATGTGGACAATGGCCAGGTGTTGCTAAATCATTAAATTTTATATTATGTGTCTAGCATTGTGGACATAAAACTTCACATGAAGGTTTAGAGGATACACGGTGAATTGATGACTTTTTATGCATTGAAAAAAATATAATGCAATTACATCAGTTCTGCCTTGTGTTATGGAAAACTCACAGTGGGGTATGCATACAGTTGATAGTATTGTACTGGAAACTTAGCAAGCCTTATAATGATAATCCCCTTAACTCATTGCTGCCGTGTTTTATGCTGAAGCGCTGATCTTCCACTTTAAATTCAGCAATTTTTTCTTCTACTTGTGCAACTAAACTTTTACTGTCAAATGAGTATTATCAAGTCGGGCAGCTTTCGACGTGTCACTCCTCTTTCAGTATGCAGCCACATGATTCTGTCTAGACAATGGTAGACAGGCAGCTGCCTCCGAGCATTTACACACACACACACACACTCTCTCACTTCTAGGCATTCTGTCCTCTTCACACAGACTAGCGCCGAAACTAATAGACAAATGCGCCCGGCTTATCAATCAAGCAGCCAAACAGGAAATCAATGGGCGCAGGCTAACATTTAGAGTCGTCTTGACACGTACATATCATCTAAACTGTTGATTTCCTTGGGCACAATGATGTCCCGGTGAGATGGTAACGTGCTGACCTAAATTTGTTTTGACAGGTGTTCACAGCTGCCACTTACGCCCCGTCACCTCGCAAACCCGATCACCGGCGGCCCCTCGGCATCCCGTCTTTTCTCTTCTTCCACTGTCTATGCTTATTTCCTTTCTCTTTCGCAACACCTTGACAGTTGCTTCCTCCTGCATCTTTTTTTAACTCGGCCCCCCTCCACTTCTAATAATGAATGTGCAGTTTAAGACAACACAAAGGCGGTGCGCAAACAATAATTAATGAGAAAAAAACTTCAGCTGTTTTGTCGACAACAAAAGAGTTTCGATAAAAGGGCACAGGAAAAACATCTGGAAAAGTGTGGCGAGGATGGGAGGCCTTCCGAAGTGGGACAGGAAATGTGTGGAGATGAAAACTCTTCTTGCCTGGCGGGCATATTAACAAATGCTTTAAGAAACAGCCATGCCTTATTGAGGAGGATGGAGCTTTTTTGCCACCAAACAATCAAAGAGAATTGTTGAGCAGCGCTTTGGAACAATCTGGGCCTGCATTTTGCAAAGGGAATGAATCCACAGGCAGAAAGTAATCAGATAATTTGGAAAGCAAATTAAAATAGACGGATACAGTCTTCTCGCTGGGAGCCATGTTTCAATTCTGCCTTTTTCTCAATTTTTCTATTCTTTTGACTTTATTCTTACAGTATGTCCCTTCCTGCTTCAAGTTACATCAGTGCAATCAAACCAAGACACATTGCATTTGTGAATGCTTCTAAATTAGCATATCATGTTTATAACCCAAAAATGTAAATAAATAAAATAAAATAAACAACTGGAGCTGATGCTTCCTAAATACAAAAAAAATCAGATTAGGTGCATTCCATTTAAGCCCATTTACCCCCTGCTGGCCATGCCCACTTTACCAGTAGCCTAAGGATATGATGAATACTATAGTAGTACATTGTGTGTGTATGTGTCTTTTTTTCCAAGCTACATTGGGAACTGAAAAGATTTCAGCTTCTGAGAAGATTGATGCCTCAGCACACAAACATACTAACTCCAAAAATATTTTCAAAAGAATACAACAACATCATATTATACGCATAATAATAAGTGGTTTTGGTTTATTATGGTTAACAGAATACACTGGCCCCTTAAATAGATTAAGTCATATCTGGTTGGTTTCCTTTTTACCACAATATGTTTTTACACTATACACTGTTTCTGTCCAGCTGCTGGCTAATAGCCACCGGCACTGTTTGCTCAAAGTCAAGGGTCAAACCTCTCAGCCCCAGGCTGGACGTAAAGATGGGATCCGGGGCACTTTCCCTTCTATCACCAAGCACAATACACCCAAGGCACTGCATCAGCCTGTATCATGAGATGTCCATCATTCACAATCCTCCATCCAGATCTGTTTGAAACACTTCATAAACTGTGACACTGTAGAGCATCATTCATCTGTTTCATTGCTCATGCACTCCAGCTTCAACTACGAAAAGGATAGAAGAATGCACTAGAATGCACTACACATGA
The DNA here is from genome assembly GCA_036025885.1 of Hypseleotris bucephala. Classification (NCBI taxonomy): domain Eukaryota; kingdom Metazoa; phylum Chordata; class Actinopteri; order Gobiiformes; family Eleotridae; genus Hypseleotris; species Hypseleotris bucephala. The sequence goes on along the minus strand of JAVQKG010412005.1, from coordinate 1,003 downwards.
ATTTATACAGTCAGAATAAAACCAGGCTTGTTACTGCATCCTAGTAGTTTTAGTTACACCAATCTCTATTTTCTTATATCTCATCTAATTTGGGCCTGTACTGTGAACAGCTGTTTATAACACAATACCCTGACAAATAACTGATTAAATCTCTCATGCATGTCATTGTATGTCATTGCATTGTGGACAACAATGCAAGTGACATACAGAAAAAATAACACCCAGGTATAAAGTAAACTATGTGATTTAAACAAGTTAAGATAAAGAGGGAATGTCTAAAATATTACATGCATACAAAGTGTCACTTGATAATGACTTTCAAAATAATCCAAAAAAGCATGTGGTGTCTGGCAAACGTCTCTGTCCCACTCATTGTAAACCTTTTAAAGTCAATAATGTGCTGATGTTTTGTGCAATTATGGCTTTTGCTAATTACTACCCCAGACACTTAATTACCTCTAAGTGACACCGGATCACAGTTTGAAACATTTTATTGCTTCATTTGAATTTACAGACAAAGAACTTTAAGTTAATATTTAGGTAAGGTGTTTAGTCCCTTTTTATATTTTAGGCATATCTACAGCCCACATCATCGACAGTGAAGTTAAAAGCCCCCCACAGAAAGTCAATAACTGTCATGCTAAATAACATAGCATGATTTTAGGCTCTTTACTGTCTAACATCATGATCGATACAATGTCAGACGGCTAAACATAATAAATGTTCAAACTTCCTTAAGCTTTTTACATGCAAATGGTGCTCCCAGCTCAAAAGTCACTACATTAACTGGCCACTTTATTAGGCAGACCTTTTGTATTGGCAACCTGTATAGTCTGTTGACTATATGGTGCAGTAACAAATGTAACTGAGCTGGAAGAGCTCTGGTGGAGCGTCAATCATGTAAGACGTGTCTGCAGGAGCTCCGCGGGAATGTGGCTGCTTAAACCTATTTTTGCATGATTTGTACATTTATTTTCGGCACCGACAATTATTAGTTATCAGT
>JAVQKG010411829.1:0-10144 GCA_036025885.1 Hypseleotris bucephala | reverse complement strand
ATTAATTAATAATTACTTGGTGAACTTTAATTGAGCCATTAATCCTAGTGAACATTAACCACATCTCATGAAGTTTGGCACAATAATCTGGGCTATGGTCTAATTAATGGACGCAAATTATCACGGTTGGATAAAAAATACCTCTATAGCGCCCCCATGTTTATGATTCCTACGGGACTCTGGATACACTTACTTTGTCGGAGAGCTATGAAACTTGGTACAGTGATTCTCGTGCTGAACATAAAATTTTATTATGGCCCCACTCTATAACAAACAGAAAGTTGGCCATTTTGGATTGAGATTGGGAAGTCAGGTATATTTGACAGCCTCTAACTTGCACATACTTTGCCCGATTTGAATCAAACTTGAAATATCACATTAGCCAACACCTCTGACAGCAACTGGCCAATAAGATGGCAGTTACCTTAATAGCGCCACCTATGGACTGAATGAAAAATGTCATTTTAGAGAAATTTACAAACCTTAGCAAAAGCATTCTTCACAAACATCCAGACAAATCACAAAATTCAAATGGACCCTTCCCAAATTTGTCATGGTTTGGTTTCTCTTAATTGCTCGTTAACAATATAAAAACCCTTAGACATCACAAATTAAAGTCGCAGTTAGTGCCAAAACATTGTATAGGGGAAGTGAGCTGTCCTGGTGTCGATATGCACTCTCCGAGTGCTTTCTTGTTTGGTATTGTGGCATTATGTGACAATTTGAAGGCATTCCAGAAATGAAATACTGTAAGCTTTGTGTGTGGATAAACTATAAAGTCAGAATATTGTCTTTGAACTGCTGCTTGACACACAGTTGATTGTTTTCTTTAAGAGTAGAAGAAGATGTGTTATATTGTTTGGTGACACTTACCTCCTGTACATTACATAATAATGTATCTTGACTGATTACTGTAAGCCACAGAGTGCATGTTCCCCACTGTGCCTCCCACTCTCCTTCCCACGTGTTCAATCAGCCACACAGGCCATGTTTATGATGCTGACACCAGGCCTAATGTATATGTAGAACCAATATGCAGTGCATTCATTCGCTGATTTACAAACCATCCAAATGTGTGAGATGTGTTTTTATCAACAGGTGGACCCTATATTATCGTCTGCTACATATAATGGTGTAGCTAGTAAAAAAAAACTCTCCTGTACTTTCAATTCAGTTCATTTGTATGTAAAAAGATGTGTGATCTTTAATTTTATTTTGGGAGCTTTTATTTTATTTGACAAAACATTGAAAAGTGTGGTGGAGCCACTATTCTGCTACTTAGCCATAGTGTCAGAGAGGAGATGAAACGCCATTGGAGAATATGCACATCAATGCACAAGAAAAACTTAAAAGGCTCTCCCATTCTGTCAGGCCTCTTTAACCACTTTAAAAGCACTTAAGTTACTCAGTAGGGGTCTGACTCTATAGCTCTCCATTCTCAGGCCTGGTCCCACCTATTGTTTAGATCTGCTCGGTGAAAACAGAAAGGCAGGCAGAAGGGAAAGGACATAATGTGTTGCTTCTTGCCTGTGCATTCTTGGCATAGCTCTTTGCCCTTTTCATTTTTCGACTGTGATTTTTTTCCCTGCACTCGCTTTAATAGTGAAGCCAAGGGTCCACAGCCAGCCAAGTCCCACTGCTCCAGTCTGGCTTAGGCACAGAAAGCCAGGCTTCCTCCTTCCTTTCTGCTTTCCTTTTCACATTCCCATTGCATGGCTATCTATACTCTAACCCTCCCCTCTGTGTACAGGCTATATGTCTTCCTATTTGTCCCTTTCCTTTAGCTTGTATGGTTTTGTCTCTGTCTACACTGGTCAATCTTTCGCTTTGTCTCAATTTCTCTTCTTCTCATTCCTTCTTGTTCTCCTCTAACCAAGGCATACACACACACTATAGCCTCTCTATTTCCCAGCCTGTCAATCTGTCACAGGCAGCGGGCTGGTTTAGCAGGCGGGGTTCAGCTGGGCTCCACAAACACATGGCTCCCAATCTGCCTTCCTGTATGTGGTGGAATGGAATATTTTTCTGTTTTTAGTCATTGTAATATGGATTACATTAATGTACATAGCACATTGGGAAGACATCTGTGCTTTTATTTTGATTGTATAAATAATACAGATTTTTGTATGTGCATTGAAATATAATCATATGTAGGTAACAAGACAAGAGTTATAGTTCTCTTTTTCTCTGAACTTAGTTATATCTTTTATGGACCATTTTTAATAAATTATTTGGCAGAATTATCCAACAAATTAGTAGGGCTGAGGTTCAGCATAGCTTATAAGGCAGATCTGAGCAAAGTGCGGCCCGGGGGCCCTTGACCAGTCCATGTCTGGCCCACAGAAGGCTTGGGAAAACAATAATCAACACATATCATAGGAATTGTACTGTAGAATAGCTCATTTTGAGGACATTTAAAGGCACAATTTACATTTGTACATCACTTGTTTCTGAACAAACAGAAAATGCATTAATTTTCCAATGTCATTGTGAGCAATTAACTAGATTTGCATTACAATTAAAAGTAAGCGTTTATTAATTGTATAGTGGACACTTGTTTGTAGTTTGAATTGGAAATCTCATCTCGACAGTTAATGGATCCCCACAACAGTTCTTGGCCCCAATGTGGCACTCGAAAAAAATAAAATTGCCACCTATGCTAGAGTTTATTTTTGCTAATGTCACTCTGCACTCTTGTTCCTGATTTCCCTTACTGTCCTGTCAAATAAAGGCAAAAAAAAAAGATCTTGAAGAAAAAAGGAGAAATTTCTAGTTTTAAAAAATCAGCTCAATGTCTTTGCCCCCATAAAACGGGACACATTCCTTGTCGTGTTCTGCATCCAATTTATTGCCACATTACTTGTCTAATTAGCTTTTTGTGTATAAAATAAAATGGCCAATAACTGTATTGGCCTTGTAATGTTAGCTAAATCTTATAGACAGCAATCACCAGTGTCTTTCTACGTTTTATGAGTAAAAGTAACTTTAAAGAGTGTTGGTAATTTTCTCCTCTCTTGTCTGACAAACGAAATTGAATTATAGATCAAGAACCCCTTGTGTGCACCAAGACACAATCCGACAGCTCAAACAAAGCCGGTTCCTCTATCTTCTACTGCCATTTCTATCTGCTCATCCCCATTCATTCTCCCACTTAGACAAGAATCTAATTAGACCAGAATATCAACATTAAAACACATACTATCAGCCTGCTCCCCCTCCCCTCCACAGTTCCCCTATCTATTCCCTTTGTTTCACTGCTCTCTTCCCTACAGCTGCTGAGAGTATGGTTTGTGACTGCCCCTCCCCCAGTGTTTAAATGAGCCAATGGGAGAGCACGTCAGCAAAATAACCCACTCCCCCACCTCCCTTCTCCATCACATACACATACAACCAGCCCATCCATTCCCAACCCCATCCCCCAGAGCCCTCCCCAGGCACACCCCATCCCCCCCTAACCCACTAACTCATCCTGCCTCAGTACCCTCCCACTCGCCCACCAGAGACCACCCCACCCTCTCTCTGTCTCTCTCAGATTCTCACCCGTGCTCACACTTCCCTGTGGCAGCCGCCAGACACACACAATTGGTCTCCACCAGACTTCATCCATGCATTTCCCCAATTTCTGCAACCTGCTATTTTTAGATAATTAAACTCCCAATTAAAGCGGTTGTGATGCTTGACCAGCATTGTTGATTTAGATTACATTACATTTCATTTCACATGCAGAAGAACAATGCAGGTTTGCACCTAACCAGATGTTCAATAACTACAGAATGTATACACTGATCTTATTTTTTACCATTTGATGTTGCAGGTGATTAAGACCAATCCTAGCAACTCAACTATGCGCCTTAAGAGGGAATGGACATAATAAAGATGGTTCTGCTATGAATATTTGGCCTACAGTTGATTAAAGAACTATACAGATACTATAGCCTATGATATTAAATGATAAGCCAACACTATGAGAGAATAATTTAAGTGAAAAGTACAAATTACACATTAAGCAAGAAATTAATATAATAATTGCAAAGTAAAACACATGGCCACAATAACGATATCACAGTCATACAATACTCTTTGCAATAACTTTATTTTAGCTTAGCTTGTTTGAGGTATGAATTCAGTTCAATGTCATACTGTGGCTGTCTGGTCTGAAATGGCTATTCATATACAGTATATACTTTTATACATTCAATACTATTATTATGTACCACCTTACTTCAGATTTGGCTTCAAGAACCATTGCTTATCGAGAGTACAAAATTAACAAAGTATGTAGAATGATTCCTCAGATTCACCCCTAAAGGTCACACACAGAAACACAAGAATTGCTGATTTGATTGATTTTTGTTGTTACTTCCTTTCATTTTACATTGATTATCTCACATTATATTTTCCACCTACAACCATCTCCTATATTACATGTGCCATTTTCCTGATCCCCATCTCTTCTACTACTGTTCCCCTTCCTTCCCCCAGTCCTGTGCTTCCCTCCCTTTTCCGCTAGTCTCTTCTGTGGCCTTATCTTATGAATATCAGTAGCACACTGGGTGAAAAATTGATCCTCCCTGGCTGTCTGTGGACGCTGCCACAGTGCATTTGCCCATGAGTGTGTGTGAGATGTGTGGCTTGCTGCTTGTGTCAGAAAGGGAGGGAGATATATTTGCATATCATCAAAGTAGGGAAAGGGGAGTGTAATGAGGAGAGAATGTGTGTGTGTATTCAATGTGGTGTTGAGGGGTTGGGTGTGTGTGAGAGAACCACCAATAGGACTGAAGAAGGTGAGATGGTTAAGTGAGAAATGGGGACAGACAGACAGACAGGCAGACAGAGACGTTTCCTTCACATGACATGCACATACAAAATACATTACCTATACATTACACATCAGGTCTGCTGACCTCTCGTGAGCCCTTGCTGAATGCTTTAGGCAGAGAATTTAATAAGAGGCATTTGAATTGAAAAATTGAATTACAAAGAATACGTTTACCATATTTTTATTTTTTAATCTATTATGTGTCCAATTAAAACATTTTAATGTTGTGCAAGGACACGAAGGCTAAATTAATTGGCAATGCAACCTTTATTTATTTTAGCCATTCTATACTTGGTAGATCTACTTCCAGGTACTATTTCTAGCTTATGTAAACGGCATGTTACTTTTGCAGACCCAGCTAATAGCCCAAGTTTATTTTAAAGCCAGCTCCAAAGGAAACAGCTGCAATGGGTAGGCTTGGTATTTGTAAATAAATAATTTAAAGATCCCATTTAGCCTGCCTCTCTGCTATCCCCAGCTTCTGATTTAACAGTCTTTGCAATCGAGCTTAGAACGACTACAACCCATATGACACCCAAATAAGTTTTTATATGGATTTAAACTGGCCGAATAAAGAGAATTTAGTATATTAGTAGTGTAGACGCAACTCTGATTCACATACAATCTACTCGAAGAGCCGCACACCGAAGGCAACTACAAACACCTTTTGTTGTCTGCTTTCGATTGCTCAGGTCTAGTGAAATCCGACTTGAGCGTTGACGGTCTGTCACATTTCACGCTGACACCAAACGAACACTGGGCGCATACACAACCATTCACATCCACTCACAGGCAGGGCGCACAACATTATCGACAAATCCAAGTCAGGAGTACGTCCGATGAGAACACACTGAAGGTAAGATTTTGTGTAAAATTACTTCTAAATGTCAGAAAATTACACCGGTTTTAATCGGTATGCTTATAGGCGGGACCGTTCTTTAAGATTGTGTTAATTTTGCCTGTGGTTCTTTCTTTGTAATTTTAGACTGACCACTTTTATCTTTCATCAGCGCGTTTTGCTTCTCTTCTTTTCCAATAATGGAAACCAAACCCCGATAACTTTAACTCGCTAAACGAAATGTAACATTGGAGTTTTAACTAAAAGCCTTTTTGTTTTGCTTTTACTAACCGAATAATTTAAAGGAAACCGAGGCGTGGGTGGCTAGCGATGGGCTTTCTCTCTGGAGGAGGAGGGGTTGGTATTGCTTCCAAGCTAACAAACGGCGTTACGCAGACGGATAAACAAGTTTAATTCGCCTTTAAAGTGCTCAAAGTTGCCGCAAACTGTGTTAGGTGAGATCCATATAGACGAGTAGATTACAGAGAGTGGCAACGAGGATCTTTAAGGACCAGAAACTTGGTAATAATGCATTTACGCACTAATGTTAGCATGCCACTGACGCTAGCCTCGCGAGCTACCGCTTCTTGTGAACTTCTGTTAGTGTTGATGTAGATTTTTTAGTATCCTAAAATAGTATTCTCGCTTTCTAACATATGTTGGTCCCTTTGTATTTGGTCTTTGTCGTAAAACATAGATCATTAAGTGTGTCTTTAGGTAGTTGCTAAACCAGTTTGGGAAATCATGCTGTGTTTGGTTACGTTACTTGGGGGAAGTAGCTTGCTCCCAAAGCGCACACACACATGCTTGTCAAAATAAACAGTGGAGTTAACGTCGTGTATTGTGTCAATAGTTTTATATGAATATTGTTTAGTTTCAGACAGAACTGTTAAACAGTAATTGCGTTGGGGTGTCAGTTCTTACACTCTCAACTTTGTATCCGGACAGTGACTGAAAGCGTCTTCTGTGTGAGGAAACGAGAGGAAAACAGCAAAAAGAATCAGAGGAAATCCCCCAAAAGGAAATGCCAATCGCAGCCGCTGGACAGCCCACGACTCAGGAGCCTCGCATTTGCCCCCGACTGCCCTCCACCCCAGAGCCTGTCCCTAAAGGGGCTGATTTATTCGACGAAGCGGGGGCAGAGTCTGCAGAGCGGACAGACTACAGGGGTGCAGAGGGCGGCTACAGTTACAACCAGATCGGCGCTAGGAGCTTCTTACAGTCCGGATCTGCCATCAGCTCTCCGTCGCAGTCCCCGACCGCGTCCTCCTCTTTTCTCTTCCACCCCCTTCACCCTCACCAAATGGCCATGGAGCCCCCAAGGACTCGATCGCGCTCTCGCTCAGGATATTACCAGCAGCACGCTAGTGGGAACGGTACTGGGATTACCGGGAGCATGGTCATGGGACCCAACCACCACCACCACCATCAGCAACAACTTCACCCTCAGCAGCTGCACCCAGCCGCCTGCGCACCCCTCGGAGCTCACGCAAACCAAACAGAAAACCAGCAGCGAGCCCCAGGAAGTAACGCCTCCACCGGCATTCACAGGCTCTCCTCAGTCAATGGTTCACACCGCATCCCAGCACCAGGTAAAGCTCTTTTTGTCACATGTACTTATGTCATGGTCACTCTGTCTATTAAACTTGAAGTCTGAGCTAAAGTTTTTACATTAGAATAAAACACATAGCTGGTTGATGTTGCTGCAGTGTAAATGTTTTGTACTTTTGGTGCATATAACAGCAGGTTGTGGTAGTAGAGTATTTAGATATTAATTTGACTGACTTGCTAAGCATTGGCAACCCATATTGAAATATTGATGTAACTAGGTAACAAGTCTGACAGTGTGTGATAGACCAAAAAGTAATTTTCAAAGACCTAAAAAGGCTGCCTTGACAACAGTGTTTTTTCTGGTTTGATTATAAAAATAGGCATGCTTTTAGCTATTTGATCTCTGCCCAGCAAATATATATTTAGCATATATTTGGACTAATAAGTATGGCAAAGTCTCATTGATTCTTATTTGCTGCAAGAAAAGGACTTGGTCCAACTGTGCATGTGGAGGATACATGTGAGGGCACTGTCACACAGCCAGTGCAGAGCAGTGAAGCTACATAGAAACACATCAGATAGAGTTTCACATTCGACCTGGAGAAAGCTTTCACTGAAGATACAGCGGCTTTTTGTGTTTGGTCTTGCAAGTCTAAGTTAAGCTTAGAGTTAATTTGGACTGCGGTAAATGCTAATGGAGGTTATATAGATACTAAAAAGATATATTTAATATTTGCAAAGAATCCAAAAGAACTCTATCTGTGTTTTTAGCCTTTGTGTTGTAACTGGAAGTAAATCTCCTACTTATGCGCTCCATATAGAGAGAATGCAGGTGTGGTTCCTCAGTTTAGACAGGTATTACCTGTCTGAGAGAGTGACAAAAAGCTCCAACAGCTGAGCACACAAACACACTCAGCCCCCTGTAGCAGTGACATTGTGGTCTATGAACAGGGCTTTTGGACAGTACTGTACTGGACATGAGACTGAAATTATTGGACATTGGTGACCCATGGCCTGTACTCCATCATAGTGGACCTGATGGTAGGATACCACAAATCAATGGATAGAATGACTGTATTGTGTGTCTATCTAAATGGATTTCGACCCAGGGAAAGAGGCCCAGGCTGGATGTTTAATAGGGGCTCAGTCAAATGTAGATTCATTTCAATTAAACCTGAATCGCAGTGCACACAGAACAAAAGCATTTATTCAGAAAAGACTGTAAGATATTGTGCACATTTTTTTAAAGCAGGAAAAGATTAAAAAATGACTCAGTTAAGAACATGTAGAAGAAAAGATGTGCATGCTCTCTTTATAAAAATTAAGCTAACAGCAATCTCTTTGTTCCAAAATTAAAGAAGAGTTTGTCCTTAGTCTAAGGAAGCATTGGGACTAATTTAAACTTGAATATTCTTCAACAAGAGCAAAGCAGCTGGCTGCCTGGACCCTTCCTAGTTGAACACACACCTTTTATTAGAGCCTCTTTTGCAGAATGCTCTGTGCTCATTGGGCACAGTGAAAGAGAAGGAGACGTACTTGGTCTTTTCTTCCTGTACTAGTCACCTGCGTGGAGCATGAAAGCTTATGTGATACTGTACTCTTTCATCTGGTCCTTGCCTCCTCCTTCTTTTTTGGCCCGTTTTTCTCCTTTGTGTTGTTCTTTGACAAATTTACCACACTCTTTATTAGGGCAGCACAAACATTACACATGTAAAGTTTTCTATGTGTATTACTAAACATGTGTTGTGGTTATCTCATTCAGTAAAAACTACATAAGCCACATACAATATTGAAAAGGTTTTTTTTAGTCTTGATTCAGTTCTCAGTTCAGTTTTCTTGGTTTAGTCCTTCTTTTGATTTTGTCTTTATTTTAAAGTTAAGGCTCCAAATTTTTCGCTTGTGTATTGTACTGATACCACTGAGTTTCTAAAGACACAGATGTAGAAGTAGCCACCAAATGCTTCTGACTGGTGCCAATTGCTTTAAGTCTCTAAAACATCCCCTCTAGTCACTGCCATCCAATCTTGGTTATGACCCATCCCGCTCGCCCCTTGCTAACACTACCTCCCTTTTGATGAGTGGACCCTCTCTGTACCCCCTTCAGTCCATTTGCCCGGGCCTCCTCCCATTTGTCTAATGGAGGGATCGTTTTAATGGATCGCCCAAAGCAGCAGAGGGGCAGCCACTTTCTACCTTTACCCCAACCACTCCACCGCTATCCTCTCCATCCTTCTGTCTCATACACAAGTGGAAACATGCTCTGTGTTTTAATTTTCTTTGTCTTGTCACCAGGGCAACCCCCTCTGATTTGGAAGCAAAGTCCTTTGGTCGGATTGACCAAGTAGCAGGGGTCCCCCGGCTCTGTCACTTCAAATGAATGACAAAGCAGTCAATTTGGGCAGCACGGAAGATGCTGGGGGCCTAAAACGTGTTCTCAGGGCCCTTTTAAGGTCAAAGAAACATCTGTAAAAAGAAGAAAAAGGCTGACAAAATTAGAAGTCACATGTTTATAGTCCTGCACAATATTCAGGGTTTATACAGGTGCTTGAAATCCTTGAATATGCATTAATTTTAACAGTGTGTTTTCAAGGTTTGAAAAGTGGTTGAATTTACAATGAAGCGATTGAAAATGCTTTAACAATTTATTTAACAACAAATATAAAATCAAACTTAAAAATATCTGCACCTTAAACTCACTGATTATTCTATTATTTTTATAAGGTGTGTTTCTTATTTGATGTCTAACGAGAACTAAACCAGAACTAAAGCAAAACTCAATTGGGGGGGTTAAAGGCGAAATATGTAAGAAATGCATATGTTTAGGATTCTGCCTCTAGTGGCCAGTAGCGTAACTGCAGCCACTATCTTGTTCTTTGTGTTTGCAGAGCTTTAATCAAAGTTATACGTCTCTAACTTTAGTGTTTGACTAAATTCAA
>JAVQKG010411772.1:0-16831 GCA_036025885.1 Hypseleotris bucephala | reverse complement strand
CAATATAAAGCCCCTTAGACATCACAGATTAAAGTCGCAGTTAGTGCCAAAACATTGTATAGGGGAAATTAGCTGTCCTGGCGTCGGTATGCACTCTCCGAGTGCTTTCTAGTTTGGATATGTGATAACTGGTTGATTTAATCTGGATTGATATTAAGTGTAACATTCACAAAAAAAAAATCTTTTTTCCAGTTTACTTAAGTTATTTATTCCAACTAGAAATATGTGCATTCAGCACATGTAGACTATTGGCAACATTTACAAATCACAAATACAATTTCTTATGTGTGGATCAAAGTTGATAGAAGTATATATACTGTATATGTATTTTTTAAATAAGATAATGAAAAATACAGCATATCTAAATGCTAAATAGTCCATGTGAGTTGAATGCACATCAGTTGGAAAAAATGTCATTTAGCCTTTAGCTCATTGCTTATATTGCATGTGTTGGTACACAATCAGGTTCTGAAATGTGCATTTGATATGTTATCAATTACCAACATGGGTTTATTTTTATTCTTTGATATGTGGTGACTATACTACTCTTCATATAAAATAATCTGCATAATATATTTGCATAAGCTTCCGTAACTTTTCTCTGTCCCCTATCTGTGACAATTGCATCTGCAGAGAGAGCCAGTGCTAGTAATTCAACTATACTATATATCAAAGAAAAACAAATCCAGGGTTTGGGGCATCTGCTACCTTTACTCCACAATATAATAGGCTCATCTTTGAAGCTTTCTGAAGAGGCTTTGGCTAAATCCTGTAGCAAGTCAGCAAACAAACAGTAGCTTCAACTGTGCACGCAATCACTTTATATACAAGTCGTGAGTTCAAAAATGATTGTCAGTTGTCGAATATTTCCATAGTAGGTTGACGTGCTACTATGCCTTCCACCTATGGGGTCTTGTCTACAGATATGGAAAGATGTTGGCTTATGTTTCCTATTGTGTATTTTTCTGTAACAACCACAATGATATTTCTATCCACTGGTGCAGCTGAGACAGGGGGAGGACAGTATCAGCTTCTTGATTTCTAGCTAGCAAATAACTTGACACCAAAAACAGTAATAACTTTTTTTTAAAACGGGGCGGAAGTGGCACAGAGGGTAAGCATTTGCCATGCAACCAGAGGGTCACCGGTTCGAATCCCCGCCTGAGCGCATATTGTTCTGACATCTGTGGTGGTTGGACGGGCCATAGGCGCAGACTGGCAGCCACGCCTCTGTCAGTGTGCCCTAGGGCAGCTATGGCTACACAAGTAGCTTACCACCACCAGTGTGACTGTGGAGTGAATGAATAATGGAAAATTGTAAAGCGCTTTGAGAACGCCTCGGGCATTGTAAAAAGCGCAATATAAATGTAATCCATTATTATTACTGTTATAAAAATTGCACATTTTTCTTTATTATGCACAGCGCTTCTGCCTGGTTCTGGGTTTGATGCAAATGAGTCAAGTCTGTATGTCTCCCTTGTGGTACCATGGGTTCTCTCCAGCCTTCTCACCATTTTTAAACTAGATCTGACCTTTCTATGAGACCTACGCAACTTACTCAATTTACTGTATGTTTGCTGCATACAGTTATAAAGACATTACATTACATTTACATTGTCAGACAGACTGGAGTTCAGCAAGGCTATCACAGCAGTGGTCATAAAGCCCAACTGTGCCATTCTGAAAAGATAGAAGAATTTGAAAGTTGGATAAGGTACCATTAAGTTACAATAAAGGGCGGGAACAGAATGTTAAAGTACATGTTAAGTGTTCTTTTTAAAATGGAATGTATTAGTCTAGGATGTTCAAGTGTAATTCTAGGGGGCACAGGGACATAGACTTCACTAGAGGTGAACTGTAATTTGGTCCAATAAATATACATTAGCCTGGATCACTGTGCCAAAATTCATGATGATGCTTTTCGGGATTAATGGCTCAATTAAGGTGCTCTAGTGCATTAATTAGTTAATTATTATTAATTATTGTAGAAGTACCTATGTCAATCTAGTTCAGTATCTTCATGATATATTACTGTCCCAATAAGTTGACTTATTGCATTCACAACTTTAGGCATCCATAAATTAATTTCTCAATTAAGTGTCAAAATCAATCAAATTGGTCTGTGTATGTCTCCGTGTCAGCCCTGTGATTACCATTACCATTGTCCATGTACCCCGCCTAAGGCCTATAGTTGCTCAGATAATCTCCAGACCCCTGCAACCTCTAACTGGATGAATGAATGAACAAGACTAGAGCTTTAATTATGCTCTTAAACACATAATTAGACCTATAAAGTGTCCAGTAAATACAGTCTCTCTATAAAAACTGGATGTCACTGCGGGATATGACTCCACCTCATGCCTTGTAGAAATTCAGGTGCACATTATGTATTTATGCCTCTGATGTTCAGCTGATGTTGTGTACTTAAGCATAATGCCAGCGCTGTGTATCCAAATATAGATTCCTATTTCAACAAAGGAACTGACTCTATGCATTTTATACAAGGCGCTTTTACTTTACTTTGAAAATTACGAGTTGAATCTAAAAAAACCCCATTGCCGCTACCTTATAAACAGAGGTGAATAAAATAGCCACTAATTTTACTTAAGGCGAGACACTGCAGGTGAATAGGAAAAAAATTCAAATTTAGAATTACCAATTTGAAACTTTTCCTGCAAATTACAGACATAAAAGTTAGAAAAAAATGTATTGCAAGTTGTCGATCATTTCATGTTTTCATACAGAAATTATGCATTTTATGTGTAAAAATGACCAAAATCACACACTTTTTCAGGAAAAAAATTCCCATGATGGATTGAGCCAAGTTTGAAATTATTTGCTTATCTTGTAGACATATTAGATGACAAAAAAATCGTATTTACTCTTTTAGTTATGTAGATTTTACTTAATCTAAAAAAAATCAAATTTCGCCATGTTTTTTGGGGTAAAAACCTTAATAAATCAATATCAAAATTAGATATCAGCAAATCCTTCTGTAAAAAGTTTCAAAATCTTGTTAAGTACAAGACTGGAAAATCTGGTCCTTGTAGGTGTGACTTTAGTAGAGATGTTTACCCCAGAGTGTAAGAAAAACACATTTTAAGAAAACAGCCTTTTAATTTAGAATTTACCGTACAAGTCTATGATGCAGGTTAAATAAATGTTATAATATGAGCACTTTAAAATGTAGATGGGACATTTTCTTTCTTTCTAAGTTGAAGATTTCCTGTTAAGAGACAAATCTGGCCAATAATCCCAAAATGGAAAGAAATTTGTTTTACCTGTAGTGTCTCGCCTTAAATGGGTTGGGTGGGTCGGGTCATAAAAAAAGCTGACCCGCGCATCACTACTAGCCAGGCTAATTCTTCTGTTCAGCAATGTGACATTACATTTATTACCGACGCCAGGAGGTAATGTGATTGGGTCCAGGTGTGTGTCCGCGCGTGTGTACATGACCTTTCCTTCCAAACTGGCAAAAGGAAGAAGCGATTAAATTTTTTTTACATCTGTGATGAATATTATTTGGTAATTTTCCACGTCATGCCAAATATAAAATATTAATATGGCCCCGCTCTACGACAAACAAGACGTCAGCCATATTGGATTGAAATTGGGAAGACAGGTATATTTGACAGCCTCTAACTTGCACATGCTTTGCCCGATTTGGCTTAAACCTGAAAAGCCGCATTACCCCCACAGTCACCGATTGAAGTAACAGTTAGTGCCAAAATATTGAAAAGGGGGAATTTGCTGTCCTGGCATTGGTATGCACTCTTTGAGTGCTTTCTAGTTTTCCCCTGGTTTTGGTTTATATACTGTAGTGTGGATAAAGCTATTGTACAAAATCTGTAACCCAAAAGTAATTTCAATTTTGACACTAATTAAAATACAACACATAATAGATTTTTTGACCCTCCATGGATGATGTTAGAATGACACTAGTAGCAGCTTTAATTTTGCAGCACTGGATTTGGGCCTGAAGTGGATTATTAAGTGTTGTGCTGCAGTATTGATGGCTTGTACTGGGACTGCTGCAGTGTGCCTGTCTATGTCCCCTGGCTCTTGCTGACTCGCAGACTGGGAACCGGCTAATTGGAGGAAGCCCTGGAGGAACCGAGGAGGGAAGGAAAGAAAAGAAGTGAAGGAAACAGTGGAGCTAAAGCAGATGTCATGAGAATTTCTCAGAGTTTACACTGCTTATGTTTACAGTTACTCTGCTCCTATACTGCCGTGACAAGAAACCAGAAGTCTTTTAGGTTTTTGTTTGGTCAACAACACATTATTTAATTTACTTGAACAAAACACTTCAAGGATGCCTTTGTTGTATCAGCAAAGTCAAGCACTGTTTAAAGATGAAGAATAACAGCATAGACACACATCATTGATATTAATTTCTCTATTTCTCTGTAACAAACTTCAAAATTTGCTTAGTTTTCTTACTAGGTTAAAGCCCAATTAGTTTACTAACATGAAATTAACATGACACCGGAGCTTATTATTGTCTAGTGTTAAAACAGACTTTTTCTAAAGAAGGACAGGTACATTCTTCCCACAACAAAGAGCAGGTCATCAAAAAATCTGAAAGTTAGCAGTTCAATACCTGCTCCAGTTGACACTGCTGTTGAATATTTTGGCAATACGGTTCACACACCATGCCTATTGTGGCTATATAAATATATTGGTTAGATTGTTGGTGTTGTAAGTGTCTGGCTGTTTGTCTTGGTCTATCTGCCCCAGGCAGGTGTGGCTACAAGTACAGTAACATACTAAAACCTGCATTTGATCTCACTAGATTAATAGTATTACATCATTTTCTTAAGCCTAGAGGCTAAATGATGTCCCTCTAATCATATTAGAATGACCTTGTACCTTGTATTTTCCTAGGAGCTATACATGCTTTATAGACATCCGAGAAATCCTTTCCATGTCGATGCAGCTTTAATAGCTACTTATTTTAGCTTACGGCAAGCATTGAGAAAGCTCTGTCTTTACCACAGCTGCCCTTTGACACTTTCCCAAATTTTTTCCTCTATTTTAACAAATAGATATAGTGTGTCTGTGGGAGGTTTATGTTAAAGGGGGAAATGTGTGAATTGAGCTAAGCCTCTGCCCTTGACCCATGCTCACTGATAAAGTAAATCTAGCTGCTAAAACTCAACTCATATCTTTATTTCTTTTTTTGCAGACTATCATGGAGCAGTTCAACCCATGTTTGCGGAACTTTGTTGCCATGGGGAAGAACTATGAGAAGGCCCTTGCCAGTGAGTACATTTCACTCTGTCATGCCTTCCTTCTTACCTCAGGTTCTAGCACTCTGCACAGAGAACTATGTTTATAAGACTATCTATTCCTTATCTGTCCAAAACAAACTTCTGCCAAATATACAGGGTTTATCATCTACTGCCTGTATTTTGTAAAGGTGTATTCAGAGACTTGGAGAGCTACCTAATCTGATACACAAGTGAGAGAGGTCTGCTGTCAGAACCCAAAACCACGAGGCAAAACAAAAACCCTGAAGTAACACACCATGTGATTTGATATTCCACTAGCTGCTCACTTGATAACAACATGTCTAAACTTTCTCTCCAAACAGTTCTCTACCGTCCAACTAATCCGGAATTTAGCAAGGCTTCTCCCCTCTTTATGACCAACTGTGTATTTCCCCTGACACAAACAATAACTAATCCAGTGTCTGGTGTAGGTGAGAGACAGACTGGTCGAGTCTCACTGAGCCAATCAAAGCCCACCGTGAAGGATTGTCTCTTCTGAAGGCAGTAAGAAGCTCTGAATTACAAAGCCAGTGCTAACTTGCACACATATGGCGTAATTAGTAAAATGGCAAAGGGCACCAGTGAACCAAATATTTAGAATTGATCTTTATCAGCACAAAGTCACAATTCCTGTGCGTAAACAAAGACTCAAAGACTACGTATGTTTCCTAGAATGTGTTGTTTACCTTCACTGAGTGAATGGGAGGGTGGAAGCAGCTATAGGAAATACAGTAATGGTTGTCCTAATTAAGAGATGTATGGCATCCCTGGAGTTTAGGCTGAGTGCCGGCTCAGTAGCTCGGCAATGTGCAATCTGTGGCCCCTCCCGTGCAGCTTGTGTGTCTGCCTCGCAATAAGAGATCTGATAATCCTCTCCGTCTGTCTCCGGGTGAGCCCCACACCACACATTTCATTACACACAAGTGAAGGAGCTGAGGATTCATCTTGCTCATCCTGCTTAGCTGCCTTTCAGTTGTCAATGCCATTGATGCACTGAGTGAAGATCCGTCACTTTTTACTCCTAAACCCAGCTCCTCCTACAGACACACACAGATGTGTTCTCATGACGACAGGCAGCAGTGGGCCTGTTTGCCTTAATGAACTCAAATCAGCCGTGATGCTCAGGAGACTGCACACACCGCGCTCAGGTGTTTCCCTCTGTAAGCAAAGAAGCAGAAATACACACATCATGTGGGGTTGACTCAGCTGTAATTGGGATTAGCATTACCATATGTCCCCCATCTTAGGAGCAGAGCTTTTCAGGCCTTCCTCTATCACCACGCTACATCTGTCTGCTAAAATTAGCCTGCCACTGCTGCCTATTGTTGAGGATGTGTCTCACCTGGCAGCTGTCTGCTGTCGTGGTGGGTCTCATCTGTCACCTGGACCAATGGTGAGTTCACCTCCAAAAGCAGTGGCCATTATTCTCCAGAGTTAGGAGGATTGACAGGCGGATGGTAAATCAGTAGATATAACAGGACGACTTTATGCTCTACATGACTCTACATGACCTCCAGTGGTGTCAGGTGGATATTGAGCATCATAAACCAGGATTAAAGTTGATTATACCGAGTATATATTAAGGTTATTGTCAAATTAACAAGTGATGTATGCACATATTTTCTTTACAGTCTCCAAGTGCAGAGTTTGTAGGTATTTGAGGTTGTTACCATAAAGCTCATGTTTTATAACCTCCTCTTTCAGTGTCACACCAGATCCGAACAGGCCCCCAGGAGACAGCCTCATGTGTGCTATCTGCTGTTCAAATAAATTGGGATGTTCCCTAATCACCAGCACCTCAAATCAAATTGTGACCCCATGGTTCATTCAGACACATCTAAAGGTGCTGAAATCAAATGGTCAGTGTCAGCACAGCACACAGGTCACAGCATGCGGTTAACAGCATGACACGGCCATTTCCTCGGTGGAATAAAAATACGCTCAGCGGTATTGGTTGGCAAATATTGAATGGAATATTCCCCGGGATTTTCTACTGAACCACCCTGTCCGCTGCTTTATCACTTACAACCAGCCAGTCTCACTGTTCCAAACTAAATGTTCCCAAATATTGACTCAAACAGCTCATTATATAACTCACAGTGGCAAAAGGTACAATGCCCTAATTCGTGCGCTGCAATATTGAACTCTTTTGTTATATCCAATATGGAGACTTTCTAGAAGATATAAGTCACGCTCGTGTCATTTGTGTAGGTTATACAGTATGTATGTGTGGCTTCATTATACACAGATTATGAAGAAAAAAACTGTGTCATCTGGTCTCGCTGGCAATCACACTGATTATCTGTCAGAAAATCATTTCCTCTCTGCAACTAACTATGAGGAATGCTAGCAAGGTAATTTTCAGTAATTACATGCAGCATTAGTGATGTCTAATTTCTTACGGTAAAAAGCTGTGTCAAGCTGTCACTCCGTCTGAAATTTCAAAGTAGAAAAAAATATTGCAGAAAGTCAGTATCAGTTATCATTTATTTGAAATTGTATACAGTACATATGGCATATTTTATTATCTCAAATCTTGTTGTGATGTTTTCTTAAAAACAGAACCAGAGTTATGTGTTAGGAAATTCATGCATGTCTTAGTAATACTGTATGTTGAGGCACCAACCTTCTCAGGAGCTAAACACACCTTTTTTGTAAACAGTAGGCCAGCAGTGGGAAAGATGTCTAATCTAAACATTTTCTGCAGTAGGAAATCAAAAGGAAGTTATTATGCCACATTTATTTTTAAAAGCTTATTAAATAGGTATAATGTATCCCCTGTATTTTTTTTTTTACAAAACCTTCTGATAATGCACTTTTTGTCCTCATTTTGCTTCCTACAGATGTTACATTTGCTGCCAAAGGCTATTTCGACGCTCTGGTCAGAATGGGTGAACTGGCCAGTGAAAGCCAAGGATCCAAAGATTTAGGTAAGTAACAGTTAGAGCTCAACTAATGAAGTACCCTTTGGCTCCTTTGGCTTTTATCTTGCTCTTTGCCAAACTGGCCCTTTTACAATTGCATTTGCACACACCTACAGTATATTCCCTGACATATATTTCACTCTTAGAGAAAGAAAGTTTAAAAAATAAGAAGCAGTAAAACGTTTTGTGTGTGGGCTGATACAGCAGGTGTTTAATTAGAAAAATGCTCACTTCTTCAAGAAAGTATTTAAAAATTTAAATCAGGGTGCCCAATGTTAGCACAGTTCCTACACAGCAAAGAGTGAGGTCTTACATTTGATTGACCTGGCAGATTCACTGTTTTTGAATGGAGTCTCAGTGTCCTCCTAGTGTTGCTGTGGGTTCCTACCGGCATACTCCCACCCTCCAAAGATGCATTAGGAGACTTACATTTCTTCTAGTGAATGAATGTGAGAGTGGATAGTTGTCTCTGCCTCTGTGTCAGCCCTAAGACTAACTGGTCATTGTGCAAAGTGTACTTCAAGGTCATTTGGAGTTTGTGTCTATATGGGATTTCACCTCCCTATAAAATCCATCTTAGTTTAAAGAGATGTCCCTTGCCTTGATTGATTGGCATGTTGATCTGTCTTCCTGACCTAGCTAGTCATATGATGGGCCTTTGTTGCGCAGAAGCCTTCAGATTCAGTTTGGGTTTCCTCTAGACCGGCCGACAGGGACTGACATGAAAGTGCTCCCAGGATGTTTTATTCAGCAAGCAGCCCCTTCTCTCCCCTCTCCGTGCCCTCTCCTATTGATTCTAGACTTTACACCAGTGCCTATGTGGACCTTTACCAGCAATACATCTTTGGCCAAATATTTCAGGATACAGGAGAATGGTGACAAATGGGTGAACAAGGGCCACTGGGTTTGAACTAAAAAACGTTGTCTGGTATGAATAGAAAGCAGAATAGCAAAATATCTGTGATGTGAATAACAACTAATTTAACCTCAGTACCACAATCTAGATGTCCTTTTTTCAAGGGATAGGGGTGGTCTTTATTTTGGAGTAGTTGTTGCTTCTGCCATTGAACTGGCTGTGGGTTCAATCCTCTGGCCAGCCAAACCGTGAATTTCCTTTTCATCTGTGTTACATGGGTTTTAACTGCAGCCTTCTCATTGTTGTCTAAATATCTACATGTGTTATGATTATTGGGGACTCTAAAGTGCCCCTAGTGATTTGAATGAGTTTGTATCAGCCTTGCTACTAACTGTCCATTGTCCAAGGTGTACCTCAACTCTATTGTTGCTGGGATAGGCTCCGGTCATATGCAACCCCATAAAAGGACTAAGTGATTTAGCAGAAAAGTACAATCTGTCCCTATAAAGTAAATGCTTTCTCTCTCTCCCTCTCTCTCTATACAAACTGATTTCAAAAAGTCTGCAGTGAGATCTAAACAGGGAGTGGGTATTCACAATGACTCATAAGGCTGGTCAGAGACACATTGTTCTGATGCTACCCTTAAAGACTAGCTTTCAAAGTGATGTTATCAAAACTGGCAGCGATACAACCAAAGATACTACTTGTTGTTGTTGACCGTCAGTGTAAAAGCTCCACCTAACACTTGTTTCAACACACACACATTCCGTTCCCAATGGAGACATTTTATTTTCCAGATGCTTTCACCTGCCAGATAACCAGGCATTTCCTGTTTGGTTGGTACAGCATAGATACATCCACAGAATGTTTGCTGACAGTGACTTTTTCCATGGCTGAAGCAACATTATAGATTTTTATTTTTATGCTGCAGCTGAATCATTATATTTAAAGCAGTTCTTTCCTTTTTGTCCTAATAGAGATGTTAAAACAACCTTACGCCTCAGGGCTTTCTTTGATTTTCATTCACAGTTGCGATGATGGCTGCTAACGTGTTTAGTTGAACTCCACCCAAGCTTTTATTGTTTTGGAGTATATTTCCTAGCAACAGTGGTAGCTGCTTGGTTAAGTCAAGTGTCTTCATTTAAAAGGACACTATATTACTGACTCAAGTTTTAGATCTTTCTACCATGTTATAATGTTTTCTCATCACTTATAGTAGTAAAGTGGGTATGACCTTAAAGGGACATACACTTAATGTCGGACATAAACCTAATGTCGGATTTTTCAATATAGAGACATCAACAGCTCCAATGATAAATAAGGCATTTTTTTAATAAATTGTATTGCTAGACTAATAAAATTAATTAAAACATTTAATGTTAAATCTTTGTTTGGTAGAGATTTGTATATTTGTGTGTTTATATGTTTTAACTATAAAGGCTAAGTCTATAAAGCCTAATTCCATTGAGACTCATAAACGTAAACATGGTGCTTAAAGCAGAGAATTAAGTAAATGCAGAGTTTTGCTTTTTTCATTATCAATAAATCAACGTGGAACAAGATTCAGTTCACTCCCACTGGAACCCACTCTTGTGTATGTGCACTGCACATGCTGTTATAATTACATAGTAACATAGTAGTGTGCAGTTTTTGGGCCCTGAATTGATCGCTGTGTGTTAGGACCATATGATTTTACAATGACTTTGACGACTGAAGTCAAATACTGCAATAACGTAGATATCATTATTTGGATTTCTTATTGGCATATCCAATTCAATTAAACTAAATATATATTTTTTTCTAGTTTCAATGCTGTTTTTGTTTGAAGATTACACCTGGTTGTAACCCAGACTAAACTAGGGCTAAACCATCTGAGGTCTGACCATGACTGAACTATATAGGACTACATATCTCTAAGATTTTTTTTCTGTGAAGGTTCATTCTTTCATCCAGGTAGTCAAATCAAAGTTGAAGAAGGTTTAAATCAGTCATCTGGACTTGAGTTTTGAGTTGAAGCTGTTTTGGCTCTTATCCAAGAGCCCTTATCAATTCTAAAAGTGACTGGTGAAGGTTCAGTTATATGCCCTAATTCTGAGTGGGAGGGTTTAACCTAAACCCTCCCACTCAGAATTAGGATAAGAGCCGAAACGTCTTCAACTCAAAACCCAAGTCCAGATGACTGATTTAAACCTTCTTCAACTTGGATAAGTCAAAATGTGACTTTGACATGGCAACCCTGACAGGCTTGGTCGAAAGCTGACTAAATAAATGCACAGTGACATATTCAGTGTGGAGGGGCATGTCTTTGACCAAATACCTGCAGAAGACATCAAGTAAATTCTCTGGTGTCCAACAAGCCTTCAGTCTGTGTCCATACCTTAAACTCACAGTTAGTCCTGTCACTATCATTGTGGCTTCTATTGACAATGCCTGGTCCATTGGAAGCAGCTTTTCAGTCAGGATTTTGCTACTAAGAACAAACTGAGGAAAGGCAGTTGCTTAGCCAGCTCATTAAATGGAACTGAACATGACAGTGAAAAGTCAAGGGGTAGGGTTTGCCTTTTTTTCCATTTCTGCTTTTATTTATCAGACTTTCACTTTTAGACATTTGCAATCTAAAAGGAAAATTGGATTGAATAAACACAATTTGCTGTGTGGCCATCTGGATCAATCAATTTTAAATTGTGCAGGTTACTCCTTCCTTTTAGGACCAAAGTCAGTCATCACTGATCAATTACAACAATTAAAAGGAACGTGATTTATACAACGTATGTTCTCCAGTTGCCTTGGTGCAGTAGTGGGTTATGCTCTTGAAGACTGCTGCTGTATTGTGATTTTTTTTGTATTTCTATTAATTTGAATTCCAAAGTAGAATCTTGTTTTATCTGCTGCTTTAAGGCCAAATTAAAATAGCAAAGAAGAAATAATCTCTTAGTATACAACAGCAAAAGAGTATATCAGCTGGCCAGGCTTGTAACTAAGAGTTAAAATACTGTACCAACGCTTAATTCCTTATCAACTTCATCATGTGTCCCTACATGTAGACTACATATCTGTGATTGGTATGATAGAGGAACATGTCAGAAGAAATGTTTGCTATAGCAATAATGCCTTGAACATAAAAGGAGTGAGCAAGATCCGTTCAAACTGATGTTTAAATTAAAAATTTAATTAAATTAAACTTTAAATCATTTTTGAATATTAATAGATGCAGTATATGCACGACAACATGTGGTCATAAAAAAGTCATAAAAAACTGCTAAACATTTTGGTCTAAATTGTCTTAAACATTCATGCAACTGTGTGTGCTCAAAAAGAAATACAAATGCTTTGCTCAGTTCATCTGTGCCATTGAAGGAACATTAAATATTCTTCATGAGTTCTAAATAAGTTTTTCTATTGCTTTTTTAAACTACATAGGCTACAGTAATTCATAATTTATCCCTCTAAAGCTTAAAGTAACTTTTTGAAAACCAGGACCAACTTTTGAGAGACATTTTGGACTGTTACCAGTGTAATCTTTGTGAATACTACATCACTGACCATGATAAATGTAATTTAATTTCACTTATGGGTAATTAGTTGGCCAGCTTTCCACACTAATATCCTCTCATAGATGTGCATATTAACATGTGTACCAATGCCTGAATGCGGTGCTGTAGCAAAGTGGTAAACAGTGGCTCTAATCCTCTGGTGGCTTCAACATGCGGCGACATGGGGAGGTTAGCTCAAGTGAAGTTGCTGTAAGCTTGGCCAATGATAGCTGCATGTGAATGACTTTATGTTCAGTCCATGTTTGTCCTCTGCTATGTATCTCGTGCGTTTATGTGGAAGTGGCATGTGGGCGGGTGTGTGTTTGAGATCCACAGAGGCATGCAGCGCCAGGGAGGCTCGGGCTGCTGTAATCCGAGGTTTACACGCTGTAATGCTGCTGAAAAGCCTGCAGGACTGGCTGGCAGAGAGCAAGGGGAGGACAGATAGAAGGGAGAGGAGAAGAGGGGACCAGTTCAGAGGAAAAAATAAAGTTTTAAGTCCAGACATGAATCAAAGCAAAACAGGGTGAGTTTGTGTGAGACTGCTTAAAAGTATGGTAATTTGTAATCTATCAGGGAAGCACACAAACAAAACAACATAACCAGTGACTGATTTTGTTTGGCTCATACATCAAGGTAATGTGATGTGGGAGGATTGATAGTAGTGATGATGGAGGAGAAGAAGCTGGGAACCATATGCTGCTGAAGATGTGGAGAGTGAGATGGTGTTGATTCTGAGGTGGTGATGGAAGAGAGTGATATGGTTCTTCTGCTGAGGTGGTGATGGAGGAGAGTGAGATGGTTCTGCTGCTGAGGTGTTGATGGAGGAGAGTGAGATGGTTCTGCTTCTGTGTTTTATCTTTGACGGAGTATATTTGTGGAGTGATTATTGATGTTAAAATGTGAAGTGGGATTTGGAGCAGATGTTAGTGATTGTCTCTACAGTAAATCATATGTCGTAATGTATTCTTGGTTTGCTACCTCTGTTATTTTTGTTGACCTACTCATTGTAAAAGATGAATAATATTAATAGATAACTGTGAGATTTTACAACTGCTATTCTGTTGATGGGGAAGTGTGAGGTGATAATTTGCAGTTTAAATTATTATTTTAGTCTTTTGTCAAGCCTGCAATTGTTCAGTTTCATTTCAAATAGCCAAGCAGCCAAGTGGATGTGTGCAGTAGCAGAACCATCTCACTCTCCTCTATCACCACCTCAGCAGCAGAACCATCTCACTCTCCTCTATCGCCACCTAGGCAGCAGAACCATCTCACTCTCCTACAGGGCTTACTACCAATATGTATTTCAAGACTTGACCAAACCATTTGTGCTAGTTTTTGGGGGGTTCCAAAAAACTCCAACCACTTTTTACTTCTTCTGGGATATAAACAAAGCCTTGACACCGTCACATCCGAACACAAATCTTCTCCAATAAAATATGTTGTTAAATGGTGGTGGCAACAATGCTTCTGTAGGTGCATTTGTTGACAGTAGGAGCAGACAGGCCCCCCAATATATGACATCTGCTTTAGGACTATAGCTCAACATATATAATATAATATAATAATTGCGTAAACATCCCCCAACTGAAACAAAAGTAGAACACAACTTTGCGTATGTACATATTTAAAGTCGAAATAACATTAGAAAATCGTTAAAAGCTCAGAATAGTCTATTTTGCATAATACAGTACCCAAATATTATACACTTCTACAATCAATAACATAGTAAAAAGCTAAGGAGATAAACTGACCCGTTGTTTGATTTTCTCAGGCAGGAATGGTCTGATCATGGCAAAAACAGGACGGAAGAAGAAAGGGAAGTTGACCAGATGAATCCCACGGACTTTGAGTGGAAACGAGTCCTGTAGAGTACAAACAATACTAGTAATTCAACATGCTTTAAAAGATGTTATAGTAAATTAAGTGCAAGACTTAGCTAAAAAACTGTGGAAATGTCAACTTTAGCATTAAGCTAGATATTAGTAGTTCTTTAGGGGTTCATGGCAGCTTATTATTACAACATAAAACAGTGGGGATGGAAAGTTTGGGCACCCCAGGTAAAAATTTGTATTAATGTGCATAAAGAAGCAAAGGAAAGATGGAAAAATCTCCAAAAGGCATCAAATTACAGATGAGACATTCTTATAATATGTCAAAAAAAGTTAGATTTTATTTACATTGTTTACACTTTCAAAATAACAGAAAACAACATAATGGTGTCTGTAAAAGTATGGGCACCCTGCAGAGTTAACACCTTGTACTGCCCCCTTTGGCAAGTATGACAGCTTGTAAACGCTTTTTGTAGCCAGCTAAGAGTCTTTCAATTCTTGTTTGAGGTATCTTCTCCCATTCTTCCTTACAAAAGTCTTCCAGTTCTTTGAGATTTCTGGGCTTTTTACCTGGGGTGCCCAAACTTTCTATCACCACAGTAGCAAACGATCAATTATGAGATTTAAATTGGGAAATAAATTTACCGATAGTACAGAGGAGATCTTCCTGGCCAGTGAAGGGGTGATCTGGAGGGCGTGGCCTATAGTCCAGCCCTGCAGGTCGAAGATGACCTTTATGCCCCGCCTCTGGGTCTCTGTCTCCATGGCGATGACCTCTGACGTCATGAGGCTGACCCTGAACACCTGAAAAGCCGACCAGTCTTTGGCATTCCACTGACCTACACAGTACAGTAACTAATTTATACAGGAAATAAAATGGAAATACAGGTACATTTGTTACGTTAAGACTATCAGTTTCATATAGACCCCTTAAAAGTGTGTAAACAAAACATTCTAAATTCCGTAATGGAGGCAACTGGAGGCAAAAGCATAATACATTTGGAGAAATTAACATTAACCTCAAAATATCTTAACGATTTTGGCAACCACTCTGCTACATGTAGGTAGTGTCAGAGCCTGGTTAGTGAATGTACCTCACATTGTATGTTTATTTAATGTACACATTAGTATACAGTTAGACTTTTGGCTGGAGGTCCAATTCTTGATTTGTAGGTTTTACTGGACAAGTTGATGACCACAATAGTTTTTCCATTGTATGTTCAGGATTGTTCTATCCCTCACCACAAATCACACTTTTTTTTGCATTTTTGCTCAAGACGCCTCCATTATGGAACTGGAAACTGGAAACTATAGTTAAGTGAATTTTCTTCTCACTTAACTTATTGTTTACTTAGATGACCACTTTTTCATGCATTGCCTAGTGCCGAAACCTTGCTCTGTATTTGTGAATAAAATATCACTGATGTTGCAAGGTAGACAGTCCGTGGGGTGTTCTTTCTATTCATTTTAAAACTAAGTCTAGCATTGCGTTTGACATGTACAGTTATAGGTACCTTCCTCTGAAACCATCACCTCATGACCATAATGTGTGTGAATGTGTGACAGGGGAAGTTTATGATAGAGCGTTGTGGTGTGTGGCTTGCTCGCTTGGTGTGCATAGGTGAAAAAGGAGCGTGAGATTTAGAACCACAATTATACGTGCTTTTCTATACTGCACTCTGAACAAATAAAAAAAAGTCTCAAGAGTCTAAAATGTAGCTGCCAATTAAAGCACTAGACTAATTATTATATTATATGTTAAGTTATTAGTTCCAAAATATATGGACTGCACAATATTATAAAACATGCAATCAAGCAATATGATTAGTGACATAAAATACATTAATACAGAATAGGGATTTATTAACACTTAAAAATCCATAGATGTAAAATAAAACTGCTTATTTTTCTTCTTTATATAGTGATTCTTAGTGTCTGCACTGTCTAACGAGTAGTACTTAAAGCACTTTACTACCCAATTGCACTTTATATAGAGGTACTTAAGGAACACACCACCGTTTGTTCATATTCAACTATGTTTTTCTCTCCCTTTAGACAAGTGGATACATACCTGTCTCATATTGATACGTGCGGTCAAATCTTGTTGCGCGAGTTTTTAATGTGTTAGCCGTAAGCTTATCCCATGTATTCCTATGGAGCCAACTTTAACTACAACAACTTAGACGCGAGCAAGCTCTTCCACGTTTTCCCTATTTAAATACGGGTACATGACATTACCCACGACCTAAGTATGTTTACACAAAATGAAACATAGCGATATTTTAAGCGGAGTTAAAGAAGGTTTAAATCAGTCATCTGGACTTGGGTTTTGAGTTGAAGACGTTTCGGCTCTTATCAATTCTAAAAGTTGACTGGGAAAAGTTCCAATTATATATCCTATTCCTGAGTGGGAGGG
>JAVQKG010411730.1:0-11042 GCA_036025885.1 Hypseleotris bucephala | reverse complement strand
CATACCCAAACAATATGATGCTAGTTACCTCAATAGCGCCACCTAGGCACTGACTGAAGAATGTAGTTTTAGGGAAATTTACAAAAATTTGGCAAAAGCATCCTTCACAAACATCCAGGGCAGCAGTGAAACAGAGGGTAAGCATTCACCCTGCAACAGGAGGGTTGCCGGTTCGAATCCCTGCCCAGCGTATATTGTCATTATGTCCCTGGGCAAGACACTGAACACGCATTGCTCATTAATGAATGTGGTTGATGGTTGAATGTAATTGGTGTTCGGAGGGGCGTAGACGCATGGGGTGTTTCGCCGACATACATTTGCTGTTGTGTACGACAGCGTGAGTCTAGTTCATACTGATGTTAGGTCCTTAGAAACCTTGCAAACATCATGTAGCTGAACATTGTATGTGTTTGTGAAACTGCATGCAACAGCCACAACAAATGACTTGGCTGTTCACAAATTTGTGTAAACATTCACTGATAAACTGTCCATTGAATGTAGTAAATACAGTGGTATAGCACAGTATATATGTAGCTATGAATGGAAGGGCAAGTGTGACTTCAGAGTGAACATTTATTCAGCCATACAGCAGGGTTTATGTAATTCTGTTGAAGGAGCATACACAGACTGTCAGCTCTGAGACAGTGATCCCAACAGCACACACCCCAGGGAGGGGGCACACGTGAAACTACTATCAGTGCAACAAATGATTAGTGAAGTGTTCTGGATAGTGACTGACAACTGGTGACACAATATGAGAAGTGTACATTTTAAGACGAAGCAGCAGTAATAGTGTTACTGTCAAGCTGTAATAATTTGAAAAATATGATGTCCTCCGTTGCTTTAAAATGTGTCACTCAGTGTGCCTCATCTGTCCAGAAAAGTGCATTTTTGTGAAGACCCTAAAGCTCTACAAGTCTATTTTCTAACATCCACACTCAATCATTACAATGTCCCCTGCATCAAAGGACACCATCAAAAGGCCCAGAAGAATTGACTGTCTGCTTTGTCATTGTGGAAATGTGTCAAAAAGTGGACAAGGAGCTAAATAAAAACATTATAGCCTAGATATTTAGTGCTCCGACCTTAAAGCTAGAAAAGCCAATGGCCCATTTTGTGAGGTCAATAAGTTTTTCTATGCTATTAATGGCAAAGTTGTTTGCACTGTCTTATTTGATTCCCACTCCAGAAGTGGCCATTCTCTTGGAGTTTGCATCCACATGTCTGGGCAAGTTTCTCCTAGGTTTGGTTACTTTTGGGTTCTTTCTTGGAAACATAGCGATAATCCAACCATCTTCTTAAACATACTGCTAATCTTAACCATCTTCATAAACATACCGCTAACCTAAACCTAGAGTTTGTGGGTTACCAATTTGACCGCTTTCCAAGATTTTTAGTGCTGTAGCTCACACAAACTCCAAGCATTTTTAACAAATTCAAAACCTCCAGACTACACTTTCAAGCTTTATCCACTTTGGTCATTGTTTTGTTGTTTCTTGTAAGGAAATGGCAGAAACGACAGACAGAGGTGTGTTTAGTGTTTTCATGGTTCCCAACACATCAAACACACTGGTGCACACACACACTCACACACACTGCCATGGCCAGGAGGTGTTTGTTTCTCTTTTAAATGGGCGACGCGCCATATGTGTGGTCATTAGTCTAAAGACCGTCCTTCAGCCACACCAGAGGACGACGTGTCAATGAGTAGATTAACTAGCCACTGGTGTTCCCCGGCTTCACGAAAAGACCTTGAATTATAACAACTTTCACTTTGTTTCACTCCCATCTATTTTACCAAAAATATTGCAAATCACAAATGACGTGACGGATGAATGGCTTAAGGGCGAAATGTACCGGTGTTTGTTTAGAACATGCACAAGATATAGAAAATAGTGTTGAGGTGATGTGTTATTGCCAAGAAGAGAAGGAATAATTGGAAATGGCATTCAGAGAACACTGAGATCAATATGTTTTTGCCCTAAGTTGCCAGCACTGCTCTTTGCTCCACTTAAGGTTTTTAACCCCTATTAGACTGAGGCCTGACTGTCGCTCTGTCCGATTCCAGCTGCAGTAAATTGCCAATTTGGAACCTTATATCTGCCCTCTCTGTGTCCATTATTGGCACAGGCAATGTTTTGGTGCCTTGTCTCTGTTAGACACACATGATGGCTAGCACAACCTTTATTCAAGCCAGTGTGCATTATACTAGTGTCATATTATTACAGGCAACTACAAGAAAGTAAAAGGGCTCCTCCATAATATGATTGCTGTTTCACATTATGCTATATATAGAAGTAAAACAAAAATTCAAAATGCATTATAAGCAACCCCTGAGAAACATTAAGGGGAATAAACTAAAATCAAGTGTTTTTGGTCTAGAAGTTGTTTTGAAAGGGTTTTTAGTTGAGAAGCTGTATGTCTTCCTCTGAATAAAATACATTTCAATTTTTATGTATTGAAGAATTTCATTGTAACTTACTTTGACAAAATACTGTAACCGAACCAGGAGTAAAAGTTAAACAACCGTTAAAAAAACAAACAAACAAAACATAACATAATAATTTAAAGGAAGGAGACTGACCTTTTTCTAAAGATATGGTGATACAAAGAAAGCATGTCAGTATTTTGTTGTCTGTTAATTTGCCCTATTCAATATATTTGGTATCTATACATCTACTGGCAATTTTTTTCATTTTTCATTTCATCATATTTAACTTTTCTTTATTTCTTTATTCTAACTAATTTTTATGGCTTTCTAACTTTGCAATATGGATATATCATAGATGTAATATCAAAAAGGCACACATCTAATTATGAATAAGCTCTTTGGGTTTTTCTAAAGCCCTTCATTGCGATGGGACTTAATACATAGTCCCACATAGTCACCACCATCACATGAATGTGTAGTGATACAGCAAAGATATAGGCCCATACCTGGCTTCTGCTAGTGCTGGGCCTGTCAGTGTGTATGGACCGGCCAATTTATCATGTAATCTGCTGGGGAGAATGGACGCGGCACTATCAGCAATCTGCTATTGATCCACGCTTGGGGCCCCTTCTATTGTTCATCTGGAGCCCACAACTGGCATCTAGCATTAATGAAAGAAACTAAACAATGCATAGCAATCAAACACCTCCACCCCAAATCAGACCATCTTACTGCCCAATATGAAGAAGGAGAGGACGGGACCTGGTCGGGGGTTACAAGGAAATTGACAAGAGCAAAAGTTTTTTTTTTAGTTTTGGTGCAAACTTTTGTTATTATGTTTCTGTTTGAAGCAGTGTGAGCGAGGGTAAGAAAACACATTTATCATGTCAGTGTGGCTCATATCATCCCTGACCCTGGGAGCCTGGAGTTGATATCAAAGCTGCTTATTGAATAAGGTTCAACAGCATCCTTTGGTTAGGAAATGGAAATATGTGGTGAATCAGTACAATTGCGTTTATCCTGCATACTAGCGGTTAAATGTCTGAATGTTAATACTGATAAAGGGTCAGGTGTGTTTTGAATGTAGATTTGCCAGAAGGCACATAATAGCAATTCAAAAACAAGAGCTGTAAAATGCCAACTCATAAATCAGAATGATGAGGTACTCAGTAATTGACCACTTTCCATCTCCTTTTATTGCAAGAATATAACATGTTTAATCTATCTATGTCTATTTGTTTTAGTCTAAATTTAATTTATACATTTAAAATTGTGTAGCTTATATTGTACATCAAGTATCTGGAACAATCTTAACTTTTCTAACATCAGACAAAAAAGGCACTAAATCAGGTATAAATATTTTTTTCAAGTTTAAGAAAATATGTACGTTCACACACAAAAAAAATGTTTTGCAGTTCTGTGAAGGGACCAAACTCACCAGAGATCCGCGCTGCCCCTTCACGTTTATACTGGCCCATAAACGAACAACTCAAATCCCAAGACGAACACACATACAAACACACACCTTTACATCCAATATTCACGTGAGCCGGGTTTGTACTTTCAAATTAATAAAAACATGTTGCACCTGCAAGATACAAAAGTGGACCTGATTTGGACCAATCACAGTTCGCAGAGTCGGAATCTGGGCCATTTTCCATTGCTGTTGTTTCTAGGCAGAAGACACTGATTTATCCGTGGAGGCCCCATAGTCATGTTGCAGCAGGAAATATGCCAGCGACTAAAGCCCATGGACCCACAGGACATGGGAACTCATCTGTCGCCTCTGTCACCAAAAAGCAACAGCTACCCCAGCCCCAAAATACACATGTACTCACATAAATAGACCAATATGGCTTTACAGGGAGTAAAGAAATACACTTTAAAAAATGTGAAGTTGATTTCTATCCTAAAAATAAAGTTTGGAAGGCAGTAGGCCGAGTAGAATTTAAAAATAATAACACATATTTTGCTTCCTCGAAGTGTTACATTATTTGTGCAATTACGTTCATTCTTGTTTGATATAGATGTGGGCGAGTGGAACCGATTGCAGCAACGGCCTAAGATGACAATGGACAAAGGTCATTTAGTCACAGAGTTGACACAGAGACATACACATAGAGGTATTACTGAACAGCTACAGTGTGATGGCTGGCTGTTGACTAAAATAGATATGTGTATAGAGTGAATTGCTTGTTGTTTTTGGGAACCAGGTCATGACATTAGAAGGTGCCAACTAGCCAAACACTGGAAGATTTGAATTGTGGCTAGAGAAACATTCAGTATCACTAGCCACTTTGCCTAGCTGAATTTTATTCATGTCATTTAAGGCCTGTCACTTTATAGCTATGTAAATTGTCCAACTAATTTCAAACTTTTGCAATTGAGTTCATAATGACAATCCCAAATATAATATACAATCAAATTATATAAGATTTTTGTCAACCTATTATGTACTCCACCAAAAAAAACAAGTAGGCTGTGGCTAGGAAAAATCTAAATTGGCAAGTAACTTAAATGCATTTGACCGATGTATTCCACAAATGAACCAAATGTAACTTTTTCAGCATGACTTTGTTTCTGAATGCCCTCACAGTAAATACAGCTTACTCTGCTTGATTAAACTAAATTCTTTATTTGGAAGTTCTCTGTGTGGCTGTGTCATAAAGCAGTGTGATTGCCCATAGCATCACCATCTGCCGCAGCACAAGGTGAAACTCTAAAGCACTCTGTTGGGATGGATGACTGATAGGAGCTCAGGTCTCTGTGCTCTTCACTGTTATTCACATGCAAACTCAACACAGTGAAGTAATTGTAGCAAAATGAAAAGAACAAATGTTGTGATGCTTGAAGATAGTGGTCATGGTAAAAGTTCTTAGACATCATAATACATGGAAAATTTTTATCAGGATGCACTAATCATTAAATGCAATAGAAGGTTTGTACTCTTTCCGATCCACCTCAAAATCCAACCTGGATTGGGACTAGCACAAAGACATACTCGGAAAGTCAAATTGCAAAACTCAAAAGTTGAACAAGAGTCAATTACCTGCAAGCAAGATTGTGGATTTGTTTCTCGAGCCAGCCATACATTACATTAACTCCATGTATCCATCATTTAAAGCAACAATCTAGAGGTTTTCAAAATAAAATTTAAAGTTTAAAAATTCATGCCATGAACTTTCTTTCCCTGTTTTATGAAAAAAATAGTTTTCTTTTTTGGGGGAAATCTCAGTCCTTTGTAGTGATTCTGAAATATTTGCATCAACCTTGCAACTAACTGGACACTCTCCAAGGGCCCCACTTAAAGCCCATAGTTGCTGCAAAAAACTCAAGTCACATGACCTCTAACTGTAAAAAGCTGAAAATCAATGATTACATAATCCCGCCACATGTAATTCATCGGCCCTCATGGTGGATCTTACTAAATGTGACCATACGTTTGCTGAAAGGGACCAAGTGTCAGCCCCACCCATCTCCAGTGGAGGATCAGCGAGCTGGTCAAAACGACAGTAAGTAAATACAGACAGACAGTGGTATAAGTCCTGTAGACACGGATCCTCCCCCGAGAGCTCCAGGGGAAAGGGGCTGTGGGAGAGGCAGCCGCCCAGAGATAAGGCGCTCACGTGGGGCTGCTGTCGTGTAATTTCCCCTTTAATACACCCGGGCCTTATGGTTCTCAGCTCAGCCCTCATCTGCACAAGCTCTCCTGAGACTTCAGCTGTCAAAACCCAGCCCCTCGGTGACACCAAACACACACTCATGCACTCAAACACACACACAGGCACACTCACCCTAAAAGTTCTTAAAGTGTTTTTGTGTGCGCGCATGTGTGTGTCACCCCGACGAGCGACTTCTGAGCCATGTGTGTCACTTCTCGTGAGCGGCTCAGGCAGACGCAGGCTAAAGCCAGACAAGTTCCTGGAGGGAGAGAGGATCAAGGCTCACAGTGTTGCTCAGATCTGTGTCTGTGTGTGTGTGTGTATGTGTGCATGTTGAAAGTCTGGGTTTATGTGTGTAAATTGCAGTGTATTTACATAAGTTTGTTTTGAAAAATCTAGGAAGCTGATCACCTTTTGGCATATGCTATTTGGTGTTTTAATTAGGCTGTGATTGGATGTGGGAAGTGTGTTTATGTTAAGAAACGTTATGATATTTTGTAAATCCGATGAAACACTTCAAAATGATGGCATTTCGATCAAAATGTATCTGCACATTTAGACACTGAATGTTGTGTTTATTCTCCACATTAAGCACAACGCTCTTGAGACTTGCCTCTGTTGTCAAGACAATGGTATTAACGTCTTCAGGGAAAGACAGAAAGTTTAGATTTTATTATCACAAGCAAGTGAACTTAGTACGCTGAGTAATTTCCACTATGGTAAGTCATTTAAAAAACATGGCAGCCAGTAAGTGATTAAAAAAAACAAGTTAGGTAGATTCAGTCTGTATTGCAACCTAGGAAGCTAGGAAGCTTCCAGTGGCTAATCACAGCTCCTGACAAAGGGAGAAAGATCGTAAGAAAGATGGTAATTAAGCTATCCCTAAATAGACAGAGGTAACTGGATCCTCAACAGGCATCTACACTTTATGTGGAGTAGACTCAACATTTTGCCTGGTATATTAGTCCTGCCAACTTATTTCCAAAAGAGGGGTCTGGTCACTTGCTCATTGCGACAAAACATATCTTAAGCCGTTTTGCCCCACTTGCAACAATTGTTACAGAAAAAAAAATTCCTCACTTTTAAAGCTCTACTGTTGTTATGACACTCTGCAATAAGGTTTTATCTGAACATATAGAGACAGTGACATGTTTTGATGAAGTCTGGTGAGTTTTACATCTCTGCAGTAAAGTATCACCTGACTACAGCTGTTTATTCAAAAGTTACACCTGACCAGGAGTTTAGTCTCCTCCGAAGGCTCAAACAAAAGCTGATTGAAGTATATAAATAGGAAGATATGAGGATGATCTTTGGTACATACCCTCTTAAACATCTGTAGTGTTCAGATCTGCAGTTGTCATTTCTCTACTCTGTTTTGTTTGGTCACAGGAGGAGGAGAAATGTGTACGGCCCTATAATATAGGGCTTGTATTGATTTCTATGGGGTGTTCTACTCTTTGTGGGAGTTTCTGTCTGAGTTACATTGGGAACATGTTTTGTGCGTGTGACACAGTGCCTCATGCTTGTAATTGTGCATATTTTATTTCAAGCCTCTGAAGCTTTATGTTGCTAATTCTTTAATTCAAAATTATCAGACACTCACATTGTTACTGTGTAGAACAGGTATAAACATTTGACTCCATATTATCCCACTGGCACACAACAATTGTTGCCGAACATAAAACTCTGGTTTTCAGCCACTTTTTCATAAAAAATATTAAAAATAACCACTCATTGATTCATTTGAGACCTAACAATATATTATTTTAAGATTTATGTGTCTGAGAAAAATTTGGGATTAAATGGGTTAATGTTGTTTTGACTGAAAGAAAATCATGGCAAGACATTTTTTTAATGTCACATTCAATCTTGTACCCATGATCACTTTTTTAACACCTGCAACAGCCATTATTTGGACCTTATTACGATGTCTAGGTTCATCTGCATTACCTGCTTGTCCCAGGTTATTAATATGTCCTGCATAAATAATCATATGTGACCACCTTTAATGTTACATAGCTCCCTCTGATATGGAGATATTACAACTGGCTAAGTCATCTATCATCCTCTCTCAGTTCTCCCCTGCTACACACACATACACACACATAGACACACACACATACACACACCAGAATGTAGTGGTCAGCACTCAGCGCACTGCCATACTGTTTAATTATAAACATATCATGGAGCCATCTTCTCTCACGCACATGTTCAAACAGCAGGGCACAGGAGGGGTTGTTATGAGGGGAGTTTGACTTGAGCTGAAAATACATCTATTGGAGAACGTACAAACTTTAACAATGAAAAAAAAACACTCATATTCTAAAAAGTAGTTGATTCGAATTGTAAGAAAAACAATTTTTTAAGCTTTTAATGAACCACAACGTATAACCTATTTCATATTTTGGACTTGCTTTTCTGCTTTCCAATAATCCATGCTAACTTTGCAGGTTTTGGTAGTTGCTTTACCACATTGGAAGCAGTTCATTAGCATTAGCAGTAGCGTCTTTGTAAAGCATCTTTGGGTGTCTTCAAAAGCAGTATGCATTATCATTTTATACATAAAAGACTACTCCATGATATAGCTGTGCGTTAGCTCGTCCTAAAAGGTTTTCATCAGTCAATTATTTGGTTCATCAAGCCAAATAAAGCAGCTCATGAAGCCCATCTTGGTAAAAGTCTTCAAGATGAGATTTTCTAATCAGATCTGGGAAAAAAAGACTGAGCTACAAAGATTCAAAATTAACTACACTATCAGGGCTCTAAACACACAGGAATGCAGCAGATGGCATCACAGAGCTATTTCCCTCTCCCATCAACCTCCACTGCTCTGAAGAGAAGCTGAGAAGTTCATTTAAATCCTACATCACCTCCTATTGTCTACTCTATCACTAACACTTAAGATCTCGTCCCAGTCTGTGTTCCCCTTGCCCTGCCCTTACCATTACCATGTCCTCTTAGCAGCAATGATGAGCCCCCCATACTGATGCAAGAAGCCCCTCCACATACAACAGCTGAGGAAGTATGTATATATGCAAACACATGCAGACTGAATGGCAATGCAATCATATAGAGATAAACATAAGATTGACTGAGGACCACACAATACATGTAAAATAAAGCAGTGAATAAATGAAACATGCAAACACAATGTTTACGAACACAGACAACTTTAGGCCGTAGTTATCAGTAATATGGGGTGTATAGAGGTGAAAGGATAGAACTTTCACCTCTCAAAGGAGGTTGTAGGTTTGAATCTTGAACTTGAACGTGTAGAGCTACATCATGTAATAATTCCACATCATGTAATAATCTGCCAAAATTATTATATTATATATGTATATTTTTAACCTCACTGTGAAATAAACCACGTTTTGTAATAAACTTCTGCATTTTGTAATAAAGTGACCCAACGCAATATGCAATATTTTTTTTCACATGTAGTAAGTTGTTTCATTTTGAGAAAATTCTTACAAAATGCAAAATTTACCAATTTTCAGAAAATGAAATAACTTACTCCAAAATGTGTTCAGTTTTATTACATATTGCTTATGATTTGTTTCACTAAATGAGGTAGTGTATGACAAAATGTGGTTTTATTACATAATAAGTAATAAGTAAAATAGATAAGATATTGTGGAATTAAATATGTGTCTCTACAGTATGTCTTCCCTTTGTTACTTCTCTCCGTGTACTCCTTTGTCCACTCAAAGACATGCATTTGTTAGATGATTTAAGAGTGAATTCTGTTTGTTAATGGATCTCTCTAATAGTTGCTAGCTGGCTCTATATTGTAATCATGTATTTGCCAAAATCATCTTGTTTATAGATTAATATATTCTTTATCCTACATTGCATACAATTTGAGAGATCACAAACGTGTTGGCTATACACGTGCCTAGATCCCAATTGAGCAAATGAGTTTAATTAGCAAAAACTCCACCAAGCTTAAAAGTAAAACATACAAGCTAGAGCCTTGCAGGATTCAGCAGCCTTTTTTTTTTTGCTGGGTCATTATATTCACATCCTCTTACCATTTGCATATAGACAGTCTCTCCAAATACCTGTATAGTCAACAGCGGCGCTCTCCTCCATTTGCCACTATATTGGTTTGCATACACATGCTCTCACACTCTCTCCCATTGCCAAGACAGACATTGTAATTTGTTTGTGACCTCCAAAACTTCCTTGTTACTTCTGCCTCTACAAAATGAGCTGGATCCTGAGCAAATACAACAAAAAACACACACCTATACACAAAATTCTAGCTTTGTCAACACACACACTTGGGGCAATGGACAAGGTGAATGAGAATTACCCCTAGGACCTTGCCAGAAACCTTCAGACTGACACAGATGCCCTATGCTGCCTCCTTACTTGTGCGTCTGTGCGTGGATTGTGTGTTGTGAGCATGTGTGTCCTTTAAAATGTAATAGCGCATCTCAAAATCTGCTACACAAAGCACATTCTTAAAACTGTGTCGGTGTCCATTTAAGCAAACAGTCCAGTGGATCGCTACAGGTCAGGAGAGCTACTTAAAATACACTACCATCTCCCTGTATCGCCGGACAAAGCGCTACACTGTAAAAATTGACAGGTTAACTTTACTAAATCGAAATAAGAAACTGATTGCATGTAAAATATTAAGTGATTTCAACTCACAGTTCAAAAAAACACCAACTAATATTTAATATGTGAAGTTAGTTGATTTGGATATTTGAAAAGCTTATAGAGCAAAGTTTGTATAAACAGAAAGTTCTAAATTCCCGAATGGAGGTAAAGTCATAACACATTTTCAGTGGAGAAATTAACTTGAGCCAAAAATATTGCAAATCACAACCATTCTGCCACATGTACCTAATGTCAGAGCCTATTTAGAAAACATGTTAATTTAATGTAAACATTAGAACACAGTTAGCATTTTGGCTGAAAATTAGGCTGCAAAA
>JAVQKG010411487.1:0-14153 GCA_036025885.1 Hypseleotris bucephala | reverse complement strand
TTAGACCAAAGTGGGATTACTTCAATTTAGGGCTTAGTTCTAGGTCACTCTTCATTTATGGTATAGCCTGTTAAAATTGTCCATGCTTTAACACAAGAAGTCAAAACATATGAACTAGTGATTTCAACTTTCCATCCAAATCCTTATAACATTTACAACAGTTACATCTCCACTGCCTGTGATCCAACATCTGTCTCATCTGCTGACCTTGTTGTGCCTGTTATCCATCTCCCAGCTGAAGCTTTCCCACTGAGACTGTCTAACTAACATCTAATACATCACCATCCATCACATCCCAAGTCAAAATGACCCAACAGTTTAACAAGGTGACCAGATGTCCCACTTTGCAATGGACAGCACAGAATTTTCAGCTCAAATCTAGCGTCCCACAAATTGCGATGTTCGTGCAAAGATTGTATTTATCTCCACTTCTCATTCTCCAGGTTTATTAATAGGCTATATGCAATGTCTATGTCCCCCATTGTTCCACTGTATCCAATTTGAAAAGCTTAATCCCATTTTTCTTCTGTTAAGATCTTGTCACAGTTGGTAGGCCCACCTTCTTGGGAATTTATGTATCGTTTTATCTGTTGTTTATGTAGCCCTCTGGGAACATTTCTTTACCAATTACCATTGTATTGGACTAACAAGGGGTCTAAGGCAGGATTTGAAAGGGTCTAAACTGGGAATAAACCAGGACAAAGCCCCAAAACGTCAATACTCTTGTCTAAACATAGTCTAAACAAGGACTGTACAAGGTCTAAACTAAAATTTAAACAGGATTTGGCCAGGTCTAAAACCCTTCTAGTCAACAATTAAGCCCCCAGATCAAAACAGCAAAGACTGTCATAGGCTTCAGTTTGAAATACACAGTGCTATAGAAATAAATTCGGTTGAATTGGATGCATTAGGATCACATTCATCGCCATCACCGTCACCACCATCTATTTTCTATTTTGTTACCTCCAGTTGAGTCATTTCTGTTTCTTTCGTCAAGTATTCTTATGCAACCCCAATACATACGCACACACACGCCTTTCTATAGCTACATCCATTACCCAGTACCTACATTTACCCGCTTCTGTCACTTACCCACCCAGGAAGTTGACTCACACGTACATTCACACGTATAGGCTAGAGGCCTACGTGATTCACACTCGCTATTTTCCCAAACACAAAACAACAACAACACATGGGACGGAAGGGGAGATATGTGATGGACGAATGAAAATAACCAAATGGAGGATTAGCCATTGCATTTGCCTCAGAAACGGGGCTTTATATGCGTCACGCTGGCGTCATTCTCACTGTATAGCTCAATGTTGTGCTATAGTGAAAGCCGATGGGAGAAGCCAGCCAGGGATGCTGCTGCAGATTTGGTGCGCCATTACACAGACAGCCCAAGCGAGCGAGCGACCACCCCTCTCTCTATGCGTTCCCGCTTCTCTGTCCCATTCATAAATACCATTGGATCGCCATCTCGCCGCGCTGCCATCATTTCTTACCTTCCTTCCCACACCCCCGCTCCTAAAAACCCCAGACGCCCCCTCCTCCCCTTGGGCTATACTCTTCAAAGCGATAACGATAATCCTGCTCCTCGCATCTCTGCCCTTTCGCCTCCTCTTTGCCAATATGGCTGTTCTCGCATAAAGCTCTACACATACAGTTTCAAGCAACTACGAGTAAAAGCATTTATAACAACTCAAAAAGACAAAACGATGGCGGAAATGTACGACTTATCAAGGCGCCAATGCACACGGATGAATTCAGCACAGATTGAGCAGCCCCGTTGTTATAAGCCTAAGCATCCCTCTTGTAAAAGCGATACCTGGTTGAGAAGATGTAGGCGAGCTCCGCTTCTGGCTCAGTCCTGGGTTCAGACGAATGAAAATCTCGCGTACAGCATTTTATTCGGTTCATGTAGAGCTCATGTTCCTATTTTTTTCTTCCTTAAACCAGGCACCACCACAGCAGGCTACAGCTCAGCAGACTCTCTCTCTCTCTCCAGCTTCCTCTTGATGCGCGCAGATAGGACGTGGGAGGAGGTGCTATGCCCGCTACCTTCCTCCGTCCGTCCACACATCTTCAGTTTTAGACACTTCCTGGTGGTTGGATGCCAGCAGAAATATTTACTATTTAATGGCTTTACATCCGGTGATTGATCATTCTCATAAGGTGCCTATAGGATTTATTGGGACCTGTCCACTCTTATCCACTTAATTGAATTTACCCTGCATTATGTAGCCTGTATGTTTAAATGCATTTTGAAAATTGTTGGAATTAGCCAAACTATTCCTAACTAAAGTTGCGGAGGCTACACAATTATCACTATGTGTATAGGCCTAATTTAAAAGTGATATCCTAATACAAACAGACTAAATTTAAACCAAATGTATGGGTGCTTTGAATAGAAAAGATATGTAATTCAATTTATGGTTGAGATGCAATAGCCTAAATCTTCTTTTCATCAGAATACTAAGGGATTCCCTCAAAATTCAGGATATCCAAAATGGCGAACTCTTCCACTTACTATACAACAGGACTTTTGCCAAATAGTAAAGTAATATAAAAAAAACGCTTTTTCGTAAACATATTAAAACATGATTCCATAACCCAAGAAATGTTACACTGAAATCCAAATCTATAGGTACTTTTTTACCTACTAAATGGGTAAACCATCATGGGGGAATGATAATATATATATTATTAACAGAGTAAAAGTGTACTGAAAGACGGTCTCACTTGAACAATCACACCAATTCTCTGATTCAGCACCAAGGACAGCGCCCGTATTGGATTTCAGCACCATGCACGGATGATAACCTATAGCCTATGCAGCATTAACACGATTGACGTACAATGTATAGACAAAAAAGACACCGGATTAAACAGTAACTATAGAGATGGAGAGGTGAATGTGGAGGTTAATAATACAGGAAGTAGATATGCGTGGTCTTGTGACGCCCATTCACAGATGCGCACTTGATATGTGTTATTTTTTCCGCTACAGTGACGAGCAACTGTGAATAAAATGTTCCCTGATGCTCATAAATAAGCATTGTGGAGTCTAGGCAGGCATTGTTTTGAGCCGTGTGCTTGACTGTATTGGCTACGGCGTGTGACTATACGTAAGTGGCGGTATGACTCACCATTGGGATACAATGTAGTGTTTGGCCCCCTCTGTTGTTGAAATGACGAAGCGCAGCTGTGTGTGCGCTACAAGCTGAGCAGGTCAGACGACGAGGTGATCACACGAGAAATTGATCGAGTCAGTGGCAGGGATTATGACTGAAAGATCAGAGGGGAAAGGGATCATGCTGGATTACTTTTTAAATTATTTATTGTTTTAAAAGTGCAGTGGAGATTTTGCATCAAAGCCCCAAAAAACTAATAGTAAAGTAAGAAAAAGATTAAATAGAAATAAAAAGATGAAGGCCTAAGAGCTGAAACGCGTTGGCATTTTTAAACATTTAAGCCATGTTGAAATAAAGGCTTTTTAATCGTCACCTTTTGAGTGCCTCAGTTTTTCAGTTTTTTACATCCCCACACTGAAGAGCACCAAAAAGTACATCATTTTAAGATTTTTTTTTACGTCCCAGTAGCACTCCTGCATTCTCTGTTTC
Organism: Hypseleotris bucephala; assembly: GCA_036025885.1. Classification (NCBI taxonomy): domain Eukaryota; kingdom Metazoa; phylum Chordata; class Actinopteri; order Gobiiformes; family Eleotridae; genus Hypseleotris; species Hypseleotris bucephala. Next base: position 10,530 of record JAVQKG010411487.1, on the reverse strand, counting down.
AATTAAAAAGAAATAATCTTACTAGTCTACTACTACTACTACTGCAACTGAGAACACCAGCTTACACAAGTAACAACATACTACAACCTCACAGGTCACTTTCAGGTTGATCCCATACCCATACCTAATAAAGTGGCCAGATTTGTGGTCTTCTGGATTCAAGATTTGACCAGTGTGTTTAGGTTGTGCAGATCATTGTCTTTATCAAATACAATGTAATTAAACCATACAAATTGAAAGGTATGATCGGTGAGAATAAGAAAATGATAAAAGAAAACAAATGAAATGCCTAAAATTGACTATCTGACCCTGTTTTATGGTGTAAAGAAGGTCATTTGTTGTCTGTGGAGGCCAGGGGAGGAACTAAAGTAAAACTTGACTATTGGTCAAAATGGTATCCCACAAACTCTAATCTGAGGTTTCTCAAGAAGCCAGGGGAAGGACTAAAATAAATTAATAAATATGACAAATAACATAGGCTACATTACATCATAGAACAGGGTCAGATAAAGTATTTATTTTAGCAAACTTACAAAAGTACACCTAAGACTACCTCTTAACTTTGAGAAAATAATTATGCAAATTTGAAAAATAGCCTTATTGTAAAACACACAGTACTGTAGACTACATAAGCAACAACATTTTTACTAACTGCCAATTTTTTAGGTAGACCCCATACCTAATAAGTGGCCAAATGTTTGGATGCTTCTGCATTCCAAACACTGCAAGACTTGACATGTTTGGAGTTCAGAGTTGGTTGTCTGGAAACCTTTTTGTAACGTTCAGCTTTTTTTCACATTTCTTAATCTCAACATTCATTTTGTACACATCTGAATGTTTATATAAATTGCGAAGAAATCTAAATTCACATGTATTATAATCCTATTAATAAAAGAGTAGTTTTCTTTCTAAGTCTATTTAAATCTACTTTGGTATTCAGCCGTAATTTCAGTGGTTATGGTGACAACCCCATACAATCCAACACTCAATGCAGAAGCCTTGAACAAAGCCCCATGCAGCACAGTGCAATTATTGGCTTGTTCTGTTGCTGTTAGATCAATAACTCGTCCGGTCGGCCTCCAGCGGCTGGGTGCACACATAACAAATCCAGCTCTTTACCGAGAGGCTATTTCATGACCGTCTTTTCCCCACGGCGCAGTGTGGACGTTAGTGAAGGAGCTGTCCACCATTTCAGCATGTATTACATCCAGCGCACAGACATAAAGGGCCTTTCGTTCAGGGCCTATCAGGCGTGAACACAGAGCCAAACACAAATTACAGAGCAGCTGGTTAGACGCTCTGAATGGCGATAAATGCACCAAGGGAAGGCAGGTCAAAAGATTAAGTGGATAGGATATGTGTCTCTATAGAATATGTTCCTATAGGGGCATTTTTACAAGATCAACCTATAGAATAAGACAGGAGGTGCTAGTAAAAATGTCTGGGGAGAGGGAAGTTAGGTATACAAAATGATTGAATGTGTGACAAAATCCTTCTGGTCCTGATTTAGTACTAGTTTTGTCCAGACCTGGTTTGTACTTGGTTTAGACCTGGTTTGTCTAGGTCTAGTCCAGGTTTAGGGTTGGTATAGACAGGCTTAAGTCCTGGTTTAATCCTATAGCTATACGAGTTTGTGTGGAACTTTCCAAAAAACAATAATAATAACATTTCCAGATAAATAAATAAATGCATCACTTTCTCTGAAAAACTGTGTCATCTGCAAAATACTAAGAATAACCAGACTAACCAGATCCGTTCACTGTTGTTTGGCAAGATCAGATATGCGTTTACACCACACTCAAGGTATTAGAAACTTCCCCCAAACACTGACATGGCAACACATCTGGCATGGCGATACATCTACTACTAGACGAGAATAAAAGAAGAAGCAAATCTGCAGAGGTTAGGGATCTAAAAAAACAATTTCCTCCAATGTCTCCCGCCAACGAAAAAATAATTAAAGGAATCTGTGGTGTGTGAACGGCCCAAATACAATCCCATTTCCCACTTTATGAAGAATGACACTGCCCGGACAAAAGGAGCAAGAGGAATCCAGCAAAACAAAGCACCAAGACGCAATTTTCCAGTTATTCAAATTCCAGTTTTATTATTGTATCACATTAGATTGATAAATTAAGACATACAAAAGACATAGACAGTCAAGTTAAAAAGAGTAAACCTTTGCTTAAATCGGACCTTTAGTGCTGCTTGGCACATTTCAGAATAAGGTAGTTTCAAACCACAATGTAAAAATTTGTATGAACAATTGCTGTTTAAGGCAACCTCTAATTTCAAGTGTTATCCTCAGTTATTATTATCGGTCACTTAATGGCTCAGCTCAAATAATTCACAATATTGAGTATCCTCCCAGTTTTACCAAACCTGCAGACATACAGTTCATTCATATTATCTACCTGCTCAAACCACAATACAACAGGTCGTATAAAAACATTACATTTCCACTAACGTGCCAGTACCAACAGAGGTAAACTGATGTGTCTATTATTATGTGGAGTGCAGCATCAGTTCACCACAAGGCAGGAGCGGGGGGCCATCTTCATTTATCACAGGATGGAAACAACAGTCACTTTAACAGCACACAAACACACAATCCTCCAACTCCTTTATTGGTTTTTGTCATGGTTTAAACCCCGGTTAACAGCTGAAAGAGAAAACAAGTCTCATATATAGGCTACTGTGCAAATGTATTAGGGGAGTTGTTAATAGTTGAATTATAAAAAAACAATAAGTAGAAATAAGTCGTTTTTGGTAGATTTTACTGGATTTACATCTATATCTCACAATTGTGACACAAATGTTTTGACTTGGTTTAGCTCAACATTCCTAGGAAACAGAAGCCTTTCCTATGAACTTTCCTATGAACACCCCTTTTAGATTTTGTAAACTGATAAAAAGAAAAAATAGCTTCTTATCAAAATAAAAGCCTTCAAACCTGCCTAAAACACTTGCACAGTACTGTATGCTCTGAGAATTAAGTAGATTATCAAGCTCTCTTTTCCTCACCTTCCTTTGCGACATTCTCAGTGATGTTCTTGGCCTTAGCTGTAAGATCGCTGACAATACTGTCCATGGCGGCCTGGTGTTTGAGGAAAAACGGCCTGATCAGTCGCTTGTACAGGACGTCCGAGCCGTTCCAGGTCACAGGAGCCATGCACCAAATCAGGAAAAGACACTGAGGGCGAACAAGAGGGGGCATGACTTAAATTACTAATTAATCTTGTCAATAATCATTTTACAGTGCTGCAAGCACTTTTTAATTTAATTTAGGTCACATTTTCCAATAACAAACACAAAACAGCATATCCATAATAAAGAAGCAAGTAATCCTGTTTTTGAGCCATACTGACAACACCACAAAAGTAAGCTGTTTAAAATGTGTTTCAAATGTTTCAAAACACACAAAGAAAAGTAAAAAATATCAGAGCAAATCCAGTCTTGAGACAAAGTGACCCACCTTGCCGGCGTAGTAAAAGGGACACCAGAAGAGGAAGATATCTGAGAAGGCCTCAGCGATGCTAAAGACTCCATACACGACCCAGTAGGTGAGCCACTGTGTGTCATCCTCCTTCGCACTGCTCTCAATGGCTTTGATGCTGAAACACAGAGACAAGTAAAACTTAGCAGTAAACTCAAAGTGACTTTACAGTAGCGGTCCTGTTGGCATTTCAACATTAAAGCTAAAAATATTAACCAGTTTTAGATCTGCCACTGTGCTTAATGTAATTGTACACTGTCCTAATAAACCTAATAAACTAAACTAGAGTTTTAGCTTTGTGCTTCATATTTATGGTATTTGAAGCTGTAGTCCAGAGGTTTTCTAAAATAAGAAATGGGTTTTAAAAATATTTGTCTACTTTACCCTGTTTTGTGAAGTAAAGTAGGTAAGGGATTATAGATCAGATTTTTTTTTATAATTGCAGTTTCATATTTTTGGAAACTTCCATACAAAATGTTTTTTTAAGAAAGCAGTCCAATTAATTTGGTTAGCATCTTGGCCTTAACTCATCATTTACCATTAAAATGTGTTTTTTTGCCAACTAATCCAAAATGTACAGATCAAAACTTTCATTACAAGTCCATATTGTTTGAATCTCATATTTGTAACACATACGAGAAATAAGCAGGGTAGACGAAGCCAATCAGGTTGCAGAGAAGCGAGGCGCCATATCCGAAGAGAAGGTACAGTCCGACAAATCCCAGGACACCTACAGAGACAGAGGTTTACCCAAAAACAATGGTTCAAAATATCCATGTGTAGTAGCATGATCTCACATCAGTACAGTGCTGGGTTAGCGGCAGGGGTATTAAAAGAGACAGAACATGCTTAAAATTGACAACATAGCTACTTACCAGATTAAATCATTTACATATAAAACAGGGTAAGTTAAAGCCTTTTATATAATTTCAAACTAATTCTACTTTAGGAAACTTGCAGACCACACCTTTAAGATGAAGTTCTAACTAAAATTGATTATATTTTGTTTAAAGAGATGGTGCCATAACATTGACTTGTCAGCTAAGTAAAACATTCCTCATATGAGCTTTACATAAATACAATGGGCAAAGCTGCCTCCATGTATTAGAAGGGTTTTTTGTATTCATTCTATTTTACTAAAATAGCATTTTGGTGCATAATCTCTCACAGCATTATAACAGCTCGGTAATAAAAGGGCGATGCTGACTCCACAAAACAAGTGTGAAGCAGTTGGCCCAAATGTTTTATTAGGCAGACTTATTACGGTCACATGTTTCTTTAGCTATATATAAAACCCCATAATGTTTGAATAGACAATATCTAAACTTAAAGAGCTGTAGATATACCACAGTGTATAATTAAAATTATGCAAAATGAAATGGCATTTAGGGAGTTAAATAATAAAATGTAGCAATAAATGATGAGGTCATCTTAAAATATATAGCTGAAGACTGTGCTCTAACCGGTACTACGTTTTTGCATGTCATTTGTTTGCCTTGGACCTTAAGCAAATATCCATGATTCACAGCGAGAGAGGGAGCCATAATGGGAGAAATGGCTGACAATGCATTCTTCAAATACATTACTGAATTGTAAAATAAAATATATTATAATTGTTGTGGTCAAAGAAAAATGTGAGTGGATAGGTAATGTACCATGCTGAATACAAAAATTGAAATGTGCATAAGTGGAAAATTACACAAACAAAAAACACCAAAACCATTACAACATACAGTTCATAAAAAAAAGCATTTGACTGAACATACGTTTCAAATGTAGCCCAGTAATATATCTATTGTTGGCTGACAGATGAAAAATACATATAATCTAAATTTTAATAGTTCTATTAAAAGTATAGTCTTTAATAGTATTAGAAGTGGACATAAAATAGTTTGTTTTATAAAAGGTATTTTAATGTTATTATTATTATTACTAGAGCAGCCCCCAGACACTGATGCAGTACGCACCATAAAGTAATACTCTCTGACAGTGTCAAAAATTGTATAAGACTCACTTATTTATCAGTGAATTGGTTCTGATAAAAGTATATACAAGAACTAATGTTGAGCCCGATCCTAAGTTTGAAGAATTTCAAACTATTGCTGAATTGTGTATCTGACAGCTCATAAACCAGTTTTAATCAGCACTTTGCTCTTCACACTTCAGGGTGTCACTGACTTGGTGCAAACTTGAGACATTTTACAGCAAAAAACACCAGCTGACGACAACTTGACAAACAACAAGCAATAATACAATGAGCAAATGGCAAGGCATTTCTTTCTGTAACCTATTATCAGTGTATTGTTTAAGAGGTGGCCAAGTGACCAGAGTAAACCCTAGATTACTGTGATTAACGTGTTAGCTTATTTTCAGGTGACTGTAATTTGGCCAATGTCTTCTTTTTACTATGTGCTAAATGTAGAGCACAAACAAGAGCTAGAGGTATTAACATAGTATTGTGGTATTTGCTTTGCCGCCTATTTTCTGTTTGTTTTTGTCTGGTGCAAATATTAAAAGTACAGTCACTGATCACATGCAAGAGATCTGATGGAAGACTGGGACTTTTACAAAAACACTTAAGTTGGGACACACTGTATAGAAAATAATTAGTGTAAAAGACAAGAAGTAACTTAGAAGCAACTTAGATTCTTGGAGTAGCTAATCCAGTTTGCTACACCTTGTTAATAGCCATTTTCTATACAAGCAACTTTGTTCAGGGATTGTGTTATTTTACATAGCAAGTTTGTGTACTGTGTATTGACATGGGATAAGTCTATTTAAACTGATAATGTTTGTTGCTTAACAGTTTGTTTCTGACTATGACTAAGATGTTGCCACAAGTTCAATTTGCTGACTCAGACACACATTGCAACTGTAAACCTGATATAATCTCATCTGGCAAACTAGCAGCCATACTAAGCCTGGTACTACCAGCCAATATCTAACAGTGTGAATTGCAAGTAATGTAAAAAAAAAAAAAAATGTAAATAAAAACAATTGTGCTTAAGATAGGAGCACTACAAGATTTTGCTTATAAAATGTTCACTTATACTATGCAATTTTATAATAATGACAACATTTACTACACAGTTGTACTTCGAGTGGTTTAGGACTACACTGCACTCATTCTGGGCTATATTTGATACACTTGGCACCTGAATTAAGTATTAATCCCTTTGGCTATTTGCAGAAGGACGTTGGATCCTGGTCTAACTTTGCTGTGCTAAAACATTTACCATTTATTTTACAATGTAGGTAACCTTGCACCTCTTCTGAACAAAGACAACAGATCAATTCTTGCTCCAAACTGATTATTTAGCTCAAAAGTAGGTCACTGTGGCTGCATTGTTTCCTGTGCTTCTGAATGATGCAGTAATTTAAAACTACATAGCCCACATCTGGCCTTTGTGAACTAAACACCTCAATACTAAACATAAAAAGCCTATAGTTGAATATCCAGTCTTCCTAAAGTACCCCCTTACCATTTAGTCTTCTGCTTGATATTTGAGGACGAGACAAAAATACCCCACAGACAAGCTGGTACATGGGGCAGCTAGTATTGCCAGTTCATTCATTTTCATGCACTGAAAAAGGCACGTGAGAGGGATTACATAGTCACTGCATTCTTGGGAAAGTAGAATAAAGGTCTGTGTTGATTGAACTTTGGCATTCAGACGTGGGAAAGGTAATAAGTGAGAGCATCGGCCGTGAAACCAGAGCAGAAAGTAAAAATGTGCCAAAATCTTGTGTGGTAAAACATAAACTATGCCAGATTACCAAATGGTTTCTGTGGAGATGATGCACAAGTGAGTTTCCCTAGTTCCCCTTTAATGAATTGTAATGGGTTTTCTATTTCTCTTTTTGGAGTTATAGGTTCCTTTTAAAAACTGTAGGTGTAGTCCATTGTTGACACATCCCAAAGCTTTTTGACATTCAATAAGGGTGGTTCTTACGATTCAAGCCTTCAAGGTATAACAAAGAAGACAGCAGCATTGTAAGAATATTTATATTTTTGGCATTAGCCTACTAATAAAATAAAAGATGTTTGAATAAAACTATGTCAGTTTAAGTAACAATGCATTTGTTAGCAAACAACAGATACTTAGTGACAGAAGTAGGTAGCCTAATGCAATGAAAACAAAGTCGAATGCAGTTATGATGTGTTTTGTTTTGGTCAAAAATGTTGCATGAATACCAGTTTAAAGGTGGCTAATATTTCAATTTGAGCTCTGAATTTAAGTTTATTTCATGGGAATTTATCCAAATATCAAGCTGATATAAACCTGTTAAAATATTGTTGCTATTAGGTTATTTGTTTATAAAAGGCAAAAAAGTTAAGAGATATTACTAGCCTACTGGAACTTTGACAAACAACTGATACCGTTGGAAAGTTTGATGGCGGCCAACATAAACCAGCATAGGCCCAGCATCTGACCACCACGGCCAACTGTTGGGGACATATTTAGCTCGCTTAACAACACAAAACAAAACTTGCAGCTCCCAGACTGTTTGTTTTAGTATCACCCTTTGAGTGTGGGTGTAAAAAGCATGCTGTGACCGTTTTAAATCTAACTGTGTCGGGTTACAGTAACTTACCCGAGGCGATATACTCTCTCTTCACTCCCGTTTTTTGTTCCAGTACAGCCAGCTGATCTGTCACAAAGTTCTTCTCATGCAGCAGAGCCACGAAACGTTCCTTATACACACTCATTTTCGGGCTCTCTCCGCAATCTACACGGTCAAAATACAGAAAACAACTGTTAAACGCGACTTTAGAGGAGTTTTGGAAGAGTTAAATGTAGTTGTACTAACCTTGCCTGTAGTGGCCCGCTGTTCCACCGCTGGATGGCAGGCTGACGCTGACTGTTAGCAGAGAGATGGTGGGCGGGGTTTGAAAACAGACGCTGGCCAATCAGAGCGCCCCGAGATGACGTAGGAGCAGCAGGTGATTATAAACGTGTTGATAAACTGAGGAAGCCTTTTATTGAGCTCACTAGATTATTGTCAAGAGAAAGGGGTAGATACTCGGTTACATTCACAAACGTATCTTTTTTTATGAGGTCGTAGATGTGCTGCATCATAGGCTACTTTTATAATATTTTCTACAGCAATAGGCTTATCTTTTTGAAGTAAAAATTCACTTGAGGAACATTTTTAAATTACCTTTTGAGATTGCTCGTTTTAGTTGTTTTTCTTCCTTTTTATGACAACTAGTGTAAAAATAAGTCTTACTTTAGTATAGCCAATTATCAGGATGAGTAAGCTATGCTACTTTAACTTGAGTATTATTTTTGAAGTAACACTATTTTAACCTAAAGTAAAATTGGCTACCTCAATCTAGGTTCTGTATTGGAAAAAAAATATTATCTTGTCTGTTCCATGGTCGATTGCAAGGTAACTATATAGTATACCTACAGTTACCTAAACCTGTTAGTGTGAACAACAATATTTGATCTATAAATTAAAATGCATGAAACAATTACTTTTGCAGCAATTGGGGAGAAGACTGAAAATGAGTAGTGTGTAGCAAAGACCTACACTGAATTTTTTTTTTTTTTTTGCGTTATTAGAAAGTAATGAAAATATGAGAATATGTTGTTACTAATGTGTTCTAGAATAACTGTTTTTACTGCATGTGTTGGTACTTCCTTGATAAGATTAGTTGTTGTGATTGTTTTGAACCAAGAGAGGGAGCTGTGGACCTACTTACAGGCCACAAATCAGATTCACAATAGCATGAGCCTAGTCTGGAAATCACCGACTTTTCCAAACTGAACGTGGTTAATGCAAATCAGTTCATAGTCAACTGACATATTTGAAGATATGAATCAGAAATATGTTACTCAATAGGAAATAAACCCCTCTGAGATTTACATGTGCAGGTGCATCTTACCCTTTGAGTAGATGCGTAATAAGGCCCTGCAGCAGAAGCATGTTACTAAAAGATAGATCTGTGTAAATAGTTTTGTTTTTTTTTCTCTCATACAAATGTTCTTACATTCTACTAACAAAGAAATAAATCATATTTATCCATTCTTTAGTAAGGTTCTGGTTTCAAACCATTGCATACCAATAATTTCCATAGAGGGGAGCGTCACATGGTCAGCTGATCCTTCACTGAGTTTTATAGTGAGTTGAAGACTGCAGGACTCACATGTGTCTGTGAACGCACCATGGCTCTGGGCTGCACCATCTGCTGGCCAGTGTCCAGATGAGGATGGTGCAGTGTTGTGACATGTGTGGTTGATATGTCGCAGATTTCTGAATGTATTTGAATGTGGCAAGTGTTTTGGATGGTGAACCAGAAAGCAGGTCTTTGCAATTGCCAATGCAAGGAAATAAAAAGCATTGATGAAGATTTTACCAGTTGATATTGTGAAGGATGAGCAAGTGGACAATGTTGCTAAGGAGGTTGATGTGTTTTTTTTCTGTTTTCTGTCACTTTTTGGTGTAGAGGTCATGTGGTGTTGCCATTTTCTTTTACTGTAATACATGGAGTTTTACATTGATCCTGTGTTCATTGATGTGTGTGTTCTTCTTGAGCAGCTACAGTTGTTTCCTCTGGTCTCACTCTGAAGGACTCACTGAGGGAGGTTTTTGTACAAGCATAAATCACTGTGTCGACACTTCACTAACATAGTGACGACTTTTACAATAATAAACTGCTGTGTCTTCAGCCTGAGCTGCACTGATGGTCAAAGAGAAGTCACTATTGCTCCCACTGCCACTGAACTGAGATGGAGTTCCTGACACAAGTCGATTAGCATAATATATGAGAGCCTTTGGAGTCTGTCCAGGTTTCTGCTGATACCAGAACATATAATTGTTGTTATAAACAGCTGGGTTACTTCTACATGTTATAGTGACAGTAGATCCTGGTGTAACTGTCTTGACTTGAGGCTGAGTGACTGTGATCTGACCACTGCATCCTGTAAAAAAACAACCGACATTTGAAGAAACACAGAGAGAAAAGTCAGTGTGTTGTGTTGAATGTCTCTGAGAGTTGAACCTGTGAAGCAGCAGCAGGCCAGTGT
>JAVQKG010411290.1:0-10880 GCA_036025885.1 Hypseleotris bucephala | reverse complement strand
GAGTGCCCGGAGGAAACCTACGCAGACACGGGGAGAACATGCAAACTCCACACAGAAGGGCCCCGGGACCTTGCTGTGAGGCAAGAGTGCTAACCACTGTGCCACCGTACCGCCCAACTTGTTCAACATATTATTTTTTCTAATGCTGTAACATAACTTAGGTTTATTAAGCACCATAAATGTCAGATGTGAAGCAACCTATAATGTTATGCTACACATTTAAATTGAAGTTAAACATTTTCCTACACATTGTCACATCAGGTTTGGTCACAATTGGTTATTTGTGCCGTCTAATATACCACAGCGCTATCTTTCCTGCTTCCCTTCAGTTTTTTTCCAACTGCTCTTTATATTTACATTATTGTCATTGACACCGTAATGATGGGTGTGATTATGCATGCGGACGCGGCTGTGAACGGGTGTGTTGACACGGTGTTGACAGGCTGGCGCGGTCACATCTCTTCCACTGTCTCAGGTGGGAGCTCTGGTTATGCACAGCCTTCATTTAGATTCGATTACAGTGATGCACGCCTTATGGGTGTCACTCCTATTCCGCTTCACAATTTAGGCGAGAGAGGATGGGCAGTAATTGTGCTACCTGGGTGCCGAAAACCCTGGTGGCAAATCAAGCAGCGGGTGCACAGTGGCATATTGTCTGGCTGCCGTTCTCCATCTCATTTATTTGCCTCCAGTTGTCAACGGTGAATATCACTGTGTGCAAATTAGATCGCTAGGCCTTCAAGGACCTGCACTGTGCTCTTTCTCCGCCCGCCCCACCCGAAAGATGCCTGTTATGTCCAATTACGCACAGTGTAGTTGTGATTAGCATGTAAAACTAGCAGCTCTGCCGTTAGCATCTGTGCACGTAAAAGATAGGGAAACAGGGTGACACACATAAACACGTGTGCTTCATTATTCTGACTGCAGCAGAAGTCCTCCTTTGGGTTTTTATCTGCTTAAAGGCTCCTAGGGGCCTTCGGACGGCACTACACAGCATGGAAGCAACAACTATTTTGTCACATGCACAAGACAGATTTTACATGTAGGTTTACATTACTTCCAAGGTGAAACCACTTTACTTAAGTAAGTAACTATACTGTTTTTCAACATTACAAACAACAAAATCAAAACAATATGACTTTTTATATTATTATTTTTGATTGACTTGATGCCTTTGATAAATTTGATAAATTTCCCTAAAATTATATTCTTCGTTCAGTCCATACGTGGTGCTATTGGGGTAACTGGCATCAACTTGGTCAGATGTGTTCAGGGGAGGGGGATAATGAAGCATTTCAGGTTTGAGCGTTATCGAGCAAAGTATGTGCAAGTTAGAGGCTGTAAATACTATATATGACTTCCCAATTTCAATCCAATATGTCTGACTTCCTGTTTGTTGTACGGTGGGGCCATAATAATATTTTATGTTCGACACAATGAGGAGAATCACTTTACTAAGTTTCATTGTTGTCTGACAAAGTAAGTGTATCCAGCGTCCCATAGGGGTCAAAACATGGTGGCGCTATTGAGGCAATCTTTAGTCAACCTTAATAATTTGCATATGTCCATTAAATATACACAAGCCTGGATCACTGTGCCAAAATTCATAAGATTTGGTTTATGTTCACCATGATTAATGGCTCAATTAAATACTCCAAATCATGAATTTAATGAATTATTATTCATCGCAGAAGTACCAAAGCCTACATTTTTCAGCGTCTTCATGATAGGTAACTGTCCGGAAAGTCAGTAAGTTAAGTAAGCCTTAATTAATTAATTACTTAATTAATATTCATCGTAGATGTACCAAAATCAATCCAGTCCGGTGTATTTATTTTTTTAAGTGTGTGCAAATTCACACAGCCAATCTGCAGACACGGACAAACGCAATTCCATAATATCGGCGAAACGATAATGAGCTCATAAGTATCTATATTAATTGGCTAAGATCCATTATCTTTATATTCATACAGAAGCTACAAATACTTGTGTATGCATGCTGTAGAGTAGACTTATAAACAATACAATATGACATGTGCCACTATTCTTTAAGAGAATCTTGCGTGAACCCAAACATCAACAATAAATGCTTCCACCTCCAAAGCCTTCGTGTCTTGTGAATAAATAGCCTAGAGCAGTACATTTGCAAGGAACATAAAGGACAAATATGCCAATTTTAGCTAGTTAAAAATAAAACCTTAGATCTTTTAGTGTTTATTGTTGTACAGTTGTTGTTATTCCAGTCTGCGGATATTTGCGGCGTGTTTCTCGACATGTCCCGACCCCAAAAGCAGCATTACTCAGGCTTTGGCCACATGTGAACCGCATATTATGGGGAGCAGCGCTGGCCTCTGACCACCCCTGCTCTTTAAAAGTGCAGTGAAAACAAAAGAAGACAGCGAGTTCAAAGCCGGCGTCTGTTTTGTGTGTAGTCATGGTAGCCTGCCATTGGTCGCTTTCATCACACGGCTGGGTGATGCCACAGTGCCCAGAGGGGCTGATGTCACTGCGAGGTCAATGTCACATTTGAAACAAAATGAGCGATGGCTGCCAAGGACTTGTGGGGAGAGACAAATTTAACATAAGTGTCTCGGAGATGGGAAGCAAGAAGGAAGGCAGCATGTGGCACGTTCGCCTACGCACACCACACCAACATGTCAGGGCCTATGCGCTGTCAGCCGGACTGCAGCAGGCCTCAACAAAGTCTTGGGATGCACACAGTCGACCACATGCTTCCGTTTATGTCATTGTCATTCTCTGTCTCCTCACTAGATCGCAGTCAAATGGACAAAGTGTCTCGCCAAGAAACAAAGGGTGCATTGCTTTCCCCACATTGCCGACTACGGAGCAGTCAAAAAGGGTTGAGATGAGAGAAGTGTTGTGAGTGGGATGAAACTGCTGACACCTCATTTACTTTCATTCACCCGATTCTGAAGCGTCTTTTGTCACAGAATGTTTTATATATATCATTGTGGAGGTCCTATCTCTTGTCACTTTTTCACCTGGCATCAATAACAGTGGAAAGCCAGCATATGCTATCACGCAAACTACTGCTTGTGAACCATTTGTTCCGCCTTAGCGGAGTTCTCGTTGTTTGAACTAATGCTGTCTGTTTCTCCCTCAAATCTACTTTTTTTGGGAGCCAGTACAGAGAGCGAGGCAATGTTTTTTTTTCAACTGGCTCCGGGTCTCTTAAGCTAGTGTAGTTGATTGCTGTCTCCACTATGACTATTCTTTTCTTTCCAAAATATAAATCTCATGTTTTAAAGATTGCTTTAATGTGAATCAAAGTCTAAATATTTCAATACACCTATTTTATTATTCAGTAGACTCACAGGCATTTTCAAGAAATCCATGTGCTCCTCGTCTTAGCAGTGCAGGTACATGGCTTCAGCTGGCAATATTACAAGGATTAGCATGGCATATGAAATATTTAGTGGATTCCGTCTCCCTTCTCTCAAAAACCTAATAAATCAAATGACTGCCAAATGTCATTAAAGTGATGGTCTTTTACTGAGTCCCTTTTCATATTCAAATTTGGACATGAAGAAATGAAAGAGCAAAAAAGGTTACTTGAGTTGGCCTCTGGTACTCCTATATGGAAGCCAGGGTTGGTGCTTTCTATACAGAAAATAAGTCGTTTGCTAACTATTTGATGGATTTGGGATAGTATTAATCCAAACTAGGAAATACATTTGTGTTTATTTGTGTTGTTAATCATGTTGAGTTGGTGACTTTCTCAGTAAAACTGTCAAAAATGATTTATCATTGAAAAACTACTACTAAGAAATTTAAGTTGGTGTACATATTGTTTGAGAGGCAGGGCTCGAAACAAATAATGCTCTGGATCCCTAATCATCACTGTTGACAACATGAAACTTTAGGAAGAAGATAATAAACTGGCGACTGAAGAAGCATTGTGTGATGCTAACATCCTGACAGTGGCATTGGTCTCTTGGTGGCACAGGAAACAACGCCTGGCCTGCTGTTTTTATTAATCCAGGATTTTTTTGTGGATCACAGACAGGGCCTTGCAGGACAACCAGCTGTCTGTGTCACAAACTGTCACTGGCTTTGTCTTGTGGCTCTCACTGGCTGAACACATGATGGACATCTGAATGGCAGGCACCGCTAAGGCCCCAGCACGCCTCTCACCGACCTACCATACAGAAAAAATCATCGATATTCATGCCCTCAACCACATTCACTATTTGGATTCATTCATATGTAAAGTCAGAGATAAAACATATGGTGCTAATTTGCAACAAATCAACAATGACCTGAGCTGGTTGTCTAATACTTGGGATATATTTATAGTGCGAGTTAGCAAACAACCCACACCTGTCTACTTTTGAAGCCTTGCCTTATTCATTACCAAAGAGTATTGTCAACAAAGCACAGCAGGTTCATCATTTGCATTCTTCCGACAAGGTGACATAACGATGTAAATTATCAAAGGAAACTGATTTTGTGTAAGGCACCAGGGTTGTTGTAATGCCATTGGCACTGGTCCCAAGAGACTATTCAAAAAAGAAAATAGTAATAGATACACAAGGCTCTGTTTGTTACCTTAACTCCAAAGGGAAATCAGCTTCACAATCATTTATATGCACTGAATGGCAGCTGTCTTCATATGTCGACACCACATCACAAATGACAACACTAATACAAAAGATGTACAATGAGCCAAACAAACTTTGATTTTGTTTTACTTTATATCATTATAGCCGCTCATAAGGTCACAGCATGGGGACTCAGATATAGGAAAGACTCCATGAAAAACACATTAGAATTAATAGGAAACAGCCTTGACATAGCTAATATCCATATATATAAAATTGATACTGTTAATTTTGAATAAGTCAGAAATGTGAAATATTTATGTGGAGCTGTCCAAAGTTTTTTTTATTTAATTTCCTTTTCTCTCCGCCTTCTTCTTTTCTTCACGTTCACTTGACTTTCTTCTCCATTAATTAACATGCCCAGGAGGTTTTTCCAGGGAGAGGAGCAGCCATCAGGCCTGAATCATCTTGACAAGGCGGCATGGCCCAATTACACCAGTGCTCCACCGGGCTTTGATGTGGCGGAAAAGCACAGAGATAGGGGCAAATTGCACAGCCCATATTATGGTAATGATCTGATTTAATCCTGCCACTAAACTTTATGTAGCTTGTTTAAAGAAGATGCTAACACTAATTACAGAGGTGCGCAGAGGTGCTGGGTGGGATCGGGTGGATAGGGCTGAGTCGAGGGGCTGGTGGCGGTGGCGCCGTGGCTGCTGCTGGGGAGTTTCACATCTACAAAGTGCAGCTCATAAATGTTGTAAATGAAAATGAGACAAAGTGGACTTATTTCCGTTTAATTATACATCCAACTCGGGTGAAAAGGTCAGGGGTATAGGGGGTCATGCGCACACATTGAAAACCTGTTGGGCCACAGTCTTAATTAACACATCCGAAAATGGAGGGAAGAATGGGAAGACTCGGAAAGAAGGAAGAAGGCAGATGATGGAGGGGGTTTGAAAGGGGTGTTACAAGGAACGCACGATAGTATCAGTCCGTAATTAACTTGTCACTTCAATTACAGCCCCTCAGATTGGAATTGTCTTGGGTTGTGGCGCCGGGCCCTGTCTGTATGGTTAATTAGTCTGTCGAGTAGCCACCGCGCTCCGCCGTACTCTCCGCGCCGTCACGCCTGCAGCCACATGGTTTATTGTTCTACATGATTGACTAGCATGAAGCGCACAGCAGATCAGAGTGTGGAGAAGGAGCGCGACCGATCAGCTGTCAGAGGTAAAACCCACTGCACAATGTCCCTCTTCATATTTTAAAGCTTGTTATGACTTTATCCTTTTAGCTTTGCTTTTTTTTCTAAATTAATAATGGATATGTGTCTAAAATGTGTTATGACGTATGGTATACACTTCTTAAGCTGAAGTTGATGTTCCAAGTGAACAGAAGCATACAGACACGGTGTTGGCAGCACTGATGGCAGCTTAAACTTCAAAGTTAAAGCACTTAAATAAGTAATGCTACATTTAATATTTTATGGCTCTGAGATTAGTTGAGAAATTCTCTTAACCCACCTGTGGAAAACCTCAAAATAATAAAAAAAAACTGTGTAAAAATATACTATGATATGGTGATGTCACTTGCTTCAATCTCTGACTCCTGTCCAGTGTGGATGCTATTTTAAGGCCAAACACCTACGAACTCAACTAAAAAAATGTCCTGACTGGTCTCAAATTCCTACAAACATTGGTCTTTCTTCTCACTTGTCTACTTGGTGTTGCTGGTGACTCCGGAACCTGCTCAACTCACTTCTCAGTCCTTTACTGCAAGTCACATACTATAGACATGCAGCAAAAATCACTGAACACCATTATCTCTCAATATGATTCCAGTATCAATCTAAATTGAACTATGGTAATATTTATTCTACCTGTATACATGTATACAAATGTAGTGACACAGATAGATACAGACTCCTTTTTTACTGATAACACGTGCAGGATATTATACTGTAGCTTGAAAACATGAAAGCAGAAATAAATATCACACTGACAAATTGCAGACTAGAGAGTACTGACAAAGCTTCCTTGTATCAGCCAGCATACCTTTGATAATACCTGTTCGTAAACGTAATTATCTGTTTGCATTTAACTCAAAAGGAAATTTGACACTTATCACAGATGGCTTTTTTAACTTGTTAAATACAAGTGAAGCACAAAAATATACATTAGAGGGATAGTCAGTATCCGCTCTGTCCTCCGCATTACCTCTTTCGGTGGAGACGAGGACATCTCTTGGGACGCCAAGGGCCTCTTTGTAAGGCTTCATCACTTACACAGTCAGCCGCGTGTATTATCACAGTGCTCGGTGTAACTCTTTGAAATCTCACTCAACTGCACAACTCACACTTGGGAAAGACTTGTGAAGATGTGTGCAGCATTTTGACACAGGTACTCTCCGCTCTGGGCCCCAGTTTGTCTCAGTGTTTGCTCAAAGTCTGTGAAAGAGAAGACAACTTTTGAAAGCCTTTTCTCAGTCTGATATGAGTATTATTTATAGAAGATATGTAAAAATATTACTTAATTACCTCAAACATACTCAGACTTCAGTGCTGTAAACCTTTCTACATAAGATTTATGCACACATTGAATTGTTCAAATTCTTAATCTGCTGTAACTTTTGATGTCAGGAAGGAGCTGTATGGTCATTATCTTTTGTCTTGTTGTGTCAGACGGAGAGAAGTTTTTTTTTGGCTCAATAGATACAATATTTACCCAGGAGATCCTTTTTGAGACCAGGTCTGGGAATTATATCTTTTCAATTGCGAGATAGGGCATATGTCTATGTGGTGGTCTCTTAGTTTAGGAATGCACTTTTTTATGATGTGCATTGGAACAATCTGGTAGGCGGCCTCAAAAACCATACTGTATATCCAACAAACATACAGAGGTCAGCAGTAAAGACTTAACAGGCTGAAAACATTTGATTCCATGGTGTATAAACTTGATACTGTCTAGCTGCTGTTTCCTTTCCTTCCTTTTGTCAATATACCTCTTATGACCCATGTAACCTCCTTTCATGGGGAAACCTTGATTGTTTACATAATAAAAGTTATTTTTTATGCTGAAAAGACTTACTTATCAATCAAATCTGGCAACAAGAAATAGGAAAATGGCTTTATTGATTAGACCTAAAGAAAGAATTAATGACTTCTCTGCTTGTTAGTACACTCACTCTGTCACTGGGTTCAGGCTTTTCTCTTTCTGTATTGTTTCAGTATGTTGCTGCTTTACTATAATGTTGTGTTGGGCTGAAATGAAAGCTGGGAACACTGGTTTGAGAAAGTGATAATTGTCGGCCTGCTCTGGTTCTGATACAATGGCAGTCATCCGTGTGAAAGCCAGCTCTGTCCAGGAATGACAGCAACAGTGGGGAATGCACACCTCATGAATAAGCTGGCATGGAAACACTACTTTGCAAGACGACTACATTCAAATGAGTTCTCTTATCTAGCTCCTCCAATAGCTGTGTGGCCATCATCCAATAGAGTAAACTCTTTGATCCGTAGTAACCAATAGGAACATCTTAGGCCTTATGTTCTTGGCCCTTACTATAACTACATATTTTTTTCCATTATGCAACTCGTTTAGAGTTTTTACAGACACACATGGAAATGACAGTTAGATGATGTTTACATTCCTAACACTAAAAAAAATGAAATAAAACTCTATAAAGTGTTCTATCATGCTTTCATAGTTTGCCAGTGGCTGGACCACAAGCATGGCCATTATCCAACAATACATAAATTATTTGATCTGAAGTCATCATTGTCGACATTAGGCTTCATTTGCTTGTATCTAATTAGCTTACAATGTTTTCCATTTTGCAACTTGTTTACAGTCAATATGCAGGTCCCTTCCATTTATGCTGGCACTCTGTGTTTGAAGAAAGAAACAAAAGCTACTGGGCTGATTAAAGTGTGTCCTTTTCTCACCGGGAGGATGAAACCTACAAGTTGAGCCAGTCTTTTGGTGCGCCCATAAAAGTGTTCCTTTCCTCAAATACATAATGGAAGAGAAAAGTTCAATCCCTCACATTGTTTGAAGGTTACAGTATCTGTGAAAATATGAACCAAATGCCCGCAAACAGAATAACATGGCTATAGCCTAATACTAAATGAGCTATAAAACTTCCCTTTGAGAGTGTTGGTCTGACACATTACAGTGGTTTGAGTTACACATGTCTTTTATGTCTTGGTTTCTGAAAAAATTGTAAAACATGAATGTATATGAGCTAAACTTACATGGATAAAAAACAACTCAAATTCTCTCTGTTCTCATGCAATTTATGTATTATGAGCCGCGTTCAGGGAGTAGAATATAATAATAAAGTTATCACAGTTCACATATTGAGCAAAGCTGCTTTATAGGATGACGCCACAAATACCGAATCTGTCTGTTATTGCAAGTGACATTGTCATTATGAACTGACGCAGCATCACTGCTCCACTGGGGCATAAAAATGTCCTACTAAATCGTCAACATAAACACGCTGATAAATTACATTTATATGCCATCAAGCAGCGACTTTTGCTGACACTAGAAATGTTTCTCCAGATCTGCCAAGGCAATGGTTCTCATTATCTGCCCGAGGAGAGAGTGCAGCCACATTGTTAATGAAAAAATACACAGACATTGACCTTTGTAAAGTCTCCTTCAAATGACAGACTTAGTGTGTAGTGGAGATTGGAACAGAAACAGAAAGGCCTTTTTACTGCTGAGATGTTTTAGTTCTTTCTGTCCATATATTTAGACTCATTTTGGACAGAGCGACGGGGTCACTAAGGTCACTGTGTTCGCATATTGCCCTGTCACCAGAAAGTTCATCTGTGGAGAGAGAAACCTCAGGATCAGCTCTGCCCACGAGCTGGAAGAAGAAAAAGAACTGCTCCACAAAGTGAGTGAAGGAATTTCTATAATGGCTAATGTCTTAATTAGCCCATAAGAAATAATAGCACCCAGAACTGAAACACAAACCCGCCAAATCATGACAAAATGGCAGTAATGGTTCACTTGAACTCCTAAAAAACATGCGGCTCATTAAGCATTAGGCTAACAGACTGAATCCCTTTTTTTGCTGGCAAGGTTTATTGGACAAAATCAAAAGCAAACTTTTATTAAAAATAGGTGTGTCCAGCAGACAGTACATAAAAATTATATTTTGTTTCCTTTTATGTGTCCAAATATGCAAGCTAGTATTCTTGTGGTCTTATTGTACAATGTAAAGCCACACTGAAAAACAATTAGAGGATTTACGGCCAAGTATCAAATTAAACTGCCTGTGACCTCCGGGTTGACTGGCTCATTTTCATAAATCCTGATTTATTGAATGACCATAAGATACAATACCAGATGAGCTGTGAATTTGCTGAGTTGATGATGGCACAATGTTTTTATACCACAGTCTATTAGGTCCATTTTAGCTGATCACTGCCGATGATAGGGGCAACACAATGACAGCTGCAATCAGCACTTAGCCCATTATGTTAATACTGGGGTAATCATCCTTTATGGTGCAGTGTTAACTCCAAATACTTATTATGACAGCCTTCAGTATTGACACAGAAGTTAATGCAAAAAAAAAAAAACATGTTAATTTCATATTGCAATCTTGTTTTCATCAAGCTCCACCATGAAGATTTAAAATTAACTTCAGACCAATTGTCCAGGTCTGTCCACTATTGTTTCCTAAGAAGTTTATTTTTGGCAAATGTTTGGATCTTGTTTCTATTGTTCTTCTGTATTTGGCAGCTGCCCTTTCTCACGCTCTGGACTGTACCATATGGGTCGGTACCATATGGGCAGGTCCGGTCTTAGGCTCATGGTCCAGCCCTGGTCCTGCCGCCTGCCAAAGTTCTGTCACACCTGAGTATGGCAGATCAAAGAGCCCCATGACGCCCAAAACCAGCACATCTGCTGCACGTGCCAAACTTCCCTCTGCGGTTCACTTCCTTTGCTTTCAGCACGTGTTTCCAAGGTTGACCACTAATCCTCGATTTATAAGTGCCTTATTGAATCTTCAGAATTGACCAGAATGACAACTTACATGCATTCAGTGTCGCTGTGTTTGGCAGAGGTTGGTGAAAGTTGAAGAAGGTTTAAATCAGTCATCTGGACTTGGGTTTTGAGTTGAAGACGTTTCGGCTCTTATCCAAGAGCCCTTATCAATTCTAAAATTTGACTGGTGAGAGTTCAATTATATATCCTCTTCCTGAGTGGGAGGGTTTAACCTAAACCTGTTCTTAATGGTCTCTGAGTGATGAAAGGGCTAGGTTAGTTTCGGTCGTTAGTGTCATGTGGTCTCAGTTGC
>JAVQKG010411175.1:0-16437 GCA_036025885.1 Hypseleotris bucephala | reverse complement strand
CTTAAAACGTAGAGCTGAAAGGTGCATGTGGAGAATGATTATGTGAAACATCTTACGAACTTTCAACACTTTTTCTCGTTGGACATTTTTGTAAATTAAATTTAGGCTGTCAAATTTCTATTTGTTCACATTACCGTTTCCCACTACATGTACCTTTTGGTTTTGCATCAAGGAATGCATCCTTTTAGTTCTGCTTCTGTGCTCCTGACAGGTAGTCACTCCATGAGAAGACAGTTTGTCCTTTAGAGCTGCAGGCTGCAGGGCCCCATGTTTGGTTTGGATGCCAATGAATAACATTGTATAGAGAGAAGAAAATTTAAAATGCAGGGTTATAATTTACTGGAGAGTGGAACTGATTTTTAAAACCTTTCTTGCTTTTCTTGATGTTTTTCAAATATGTTACAGCAGAATGTGAACTGAGCAGAGCAAATGTTACTCCTCTGATTCTTCCTTCTACCCTCTTTTTATGACTTGGCTCTGTCAGAAGCATACCTTCATGGAATACAAACATCTAGATTAAAATGTGGCTTTATGCCATGGTGAAAAAAGTGTGCCATTTGCCTATTTGCCAAGGGGATGACAGATATGCACTTTGCTTTAGTTACTTTCACAATTACTGTAGGTTAGATTACATTTGCTGGCAATGCTGTGAGCTCTTTGTCTGTGGTTGTTGTGGGTGGTTTCCTGGTGTGAAATAGGTAACAACACATTAATAGAGCAATGAATGCCACAGTTTGTTGTAAATACTTTGGAAAAGCTAAACCTAAACCTTATTTGTCTTATTTTTATCCTGTTTTTGTTGTGATTTAAAGTGGCACTAAGATTACAGTTTATTGTCAACTGCTCCACTCATGCTTAATTAATATAAGAATTAAATGAAAAAGCACATACTTCACCCAGGCTAGCTGCTGAGTTAAAGGAAACTGCTCAAGGATTATTTTTTTTTACATCTCTCCTTTTATAAACCTCAAATTTGCTGCTGGGTAACTCAACCACTTCCTCCACTTCCTGTGAGATCAGGCAGTCAAGCAGGGTGAAGCCAAGCAGTGCAAGGGCTACTGTGGCTTGAATACACCTGGCACAGTTCTCACTTTACCTTTGGCACCTGTGGGTGGGCGTCAACACTGCTGGCTAAACAAACAAGGCCATTACCCAGCTCCATCCACAGACATGAACTGTAATAGGATTGGAGTGCCACCTTTTATGGAATGTCATATTAATATGCAAAGTAATATATTTATTTTTAAGTGTGCAAACTACAGACATAGGACAATTATGATGTTTGTCTTCATTTGGTGGTAACTGAATTGGTTTATAGTAGTATGTAGTATTTGACAAGCTGCAGTTGATGGTGCCTTCCTGCAGATGGCGGTGTTGTCCTTGCCTATTAAGTCACTTTTTGTGAGGCCCTTTTTCCTAATTGGTTTCTCTTATTGCGGTTGGACTGAAGTCTGTTATCAGAGATGGTCACATCATGATGCGGAAAATGTAGTCCAACAAAGGAG
Source organism: Hypseleotris bucephala (assembly GCA_036025885.1). Classification (NCBI taxonomy): domain Eukaryota; kingdom Metazoa; phylum Chordata; class Actinopteri; order Gobiiformes; family Eleotridae; genus Hypseleotris; species Hypseleotris bucephala. The sequence goes on along the minus strand of JAVQKG010411175.1, from coordinate 14,932 downwards.
GTAAAGGGTCAATGGAAATATTTTGAAGCATAAGCTATATCAAGATTGAGAAGGTAAATGAGATGGATCTGGGGACTGTTAGTATAATCTGAAATTTGCCTTTGTGCATGAGTGCATTAGGAGTTTGCACCACCAGCTGAATTTTCCTAAAACAAGAGAGTCATGATGAGCCAGATAGACAAAAATAAAATGAGTGAGGAGGGAAGTAGACCCTCCAGTGAGAAGTGGAACTTTCCACAGGTTCATGTCCCAGACCGTTCTGAAAAAATATGCTTGTTGTTGAATCAGATTCTATTTTTTTTATGTCCAGGAATTATTCTTTTTAGCTGATGTTTCTTATTTAGTTTTTGCACTTTTCATGATAGTGGAGGTGTGTGTACAGAAACATGGCTTAAGGCAAACCTACAAATCCCCATAGTCACTGTGCCCCAATGACTTCATAGCTTTTTATTTTATGTGCCTAATAATAACAATACTAATAATAATAACACCAATACAGCTGGATCCAGAATTACACTTAAACCATTTACAAATCAGTTTCACATTTGTGCATTTAAATGTAATGTACTGGTGGTTGTATTGGATAGATTATCGTAAAGATGAGATAGTGTGACAAATGTTTGAATGTATCCCACAATGGAGCCAGTGTAGGCCATGTCACCAGCGCCTCATCTCCATCAGCGCACAGACGTTTACTCGACAGCCTTCCTCTGTCTCCAGGATGGCAGGCACACTTGAGACTTTTGTGTATGATAAACTATGTGATATGAACCCCGCTGACCTCACTTCCACCTTTCTTCATTGCCCGTTTGCATGGACCTTTTTTCATCTTCCTCGTCTTTAATAAATCCCAGTCTCAAATTTCTCCATCTTCCCTCCATGGGACCCCCTCCTCAGGTCCAGCTGCTGGCTTTCTGCCCATATTTGAGCTTTTGAGTGCCCAGCGAAGCAGTGTGATCCCAGGGGATGGAGAGCCGGCAAAGCAGGGGGCTGCCGCTGGTGGTCAGAGTCTGAATGAGCTGGCCGGCCGCAGGAGAAAACCGCAGCGTGTTTGTGTGTTGTAGCGCGTGTTGGCCTGAACTCACATTTCATGGGTTAACGTACTGTGTCCAGCAGATCCAGTAATAGCTCCAACAACGTTAAATGCACATATACATTGTGTGTTTGTGTCTGTTTCATAGCCCACAGGCACAAGGCTAGGGTCATTATGCATTATGTCTGTCATTCTGCTGAGTGAGACTTTAGTTGGGAGTAGCTAACATAAAGAAATGTCCCTGTCTAATAATAAGGTTTGTTATGTTTGCTGTAAATCTTTAAGATCACTTTACCTGATGGTTTTCACTTGGATGACCAACACTGATGCTTAGATATTTATACTGACCTCTTTCATCCACTGCAAAGGACTGTAGACTGCAAACAGTTAGAAGCACATTTTTACCTATGCATTTACTGGCTTATGTCTTTGGATGATGGGAAGAAATGTGATTATACAGTATACTAAAGTCTAAACACACATTTAGAAATTGATCTAAAATGTAGTTTTAGTGAAGCTGCTCTTTAATTGCATAATTTCCTACAATTTACACTTAGGCTGTTGGAATGGTAAAAAGCCAGAGAAATGCTTGTGCTGGGTAAAATGGCATGTGTGCATATGGAAAGCCTCTTAGGAATTTGCATGTACAGTATGTGTGCATATACTACATAGCCACTTTAGATCAGAGGCCCACATTGTGGTGAACAGCACCTTCCGGCCCTCTTCACACACTTGCACACTGTTTGTTTTTACATTTGCATTGTGGGACACCAATGCCTAGCTTCCCCTGCTCCCAACTGTCAAACAAGATTATTGGGGTTGTCCCATTTTCTCATCATAAATGCAGATTCTAAACAATAAATGGATTATGCCAGTCAGACACAAAAATGTATGGTACAGCATGCTCACTAAAAAGCAAACCAGAACAGAATTTAGCCCAATACCTTGACTTTGCACCAAAGCAAAAATAAATTAATGAAGCCATAACAAATGGAAGTCTTGAAACGAAGAGTCCAGTATTTTGAGGACAGACAAATCCAAGAAAGACTGTTTCCCTTCTTCAATGACTGAGACACAGACTCCTTTAAAATATTCTTTGATGGTTTTGGGGTGCACAGAGCAATTGGATTGGGGTTCAAAGTCGACTCACTGAAGGTCTTCCCAATACAACAAAAGACATGAAGTTTGAGGATAGCACAGAGTATGGGACAAGAAAACATTTTACTGGGTCTCAAACTATTAGGTCCCATCAAGCATCAATACATGTGCTTTAGGCCCTTCAGCAAACACTGTGTTTTTCTCTGTTTAAAATTCCCACAACTCAGTATAATTTTAATAAGAAACCATTTCAGACCCCAGTTTATGTAATAATTTTAGACTTTAGTGTACATCTGAAATTTTAGCCTTAACTAAAAGTATTTTTGTAGAGAGTTAGTATGCTCAATTTTATCCCCAGCCATAAATGATGTCATATCCTATTAGCTGTCCCTGAAAGTAGATCCATTTCCTTTGTAAGTCTGTGTTGTTTGGCTATTACTGTAGTGCTCAGTCAGACTCCAGACACCTGGGGAAGAGTGAATGAATAGGAGTGGTAAGAGCATAGTTTCTTCTGTCCAGAGAGGGGCAATAAAAGGAGCATAAAGGATGAGAAGTCTGCTTGAGGTTGTAGCTGTAAATCAGACTGTCTCCAGTCTGAGATTTAGGAGAATAGGTGCTTGTGATTTATGAGGTCTGTGTAACTGAGGGAGGTGGCATTAGGCGAGCAAAGAGTTACAAATGGGGAGGCATTAACCTCTACCTGTGGCTGTCAGACAGATACACATTTCTCTTTTGAGAAGAATTTGTGAACTGAAGGAGCTGTAAAGGTTATAGTCAGGACTGGAAAAGAGCTCCTCTCTCACCACTCAGTAGAGGAAGAGAAGCTCTTATTTTGTCTGAAGAAGTACCTTTAAATAAATATTAAATTATTACAGCTACACATTTAATGATAAGAGGTTGTGATGTTAACCAACAAAAGTCAACTGAATCAAATTAAAAACTCCTCTTTTCAAAGAATCCAGTTTTTCTCAGCCTCTGCATTTGTTGATTGAATTTGTTCTCATACATTTTAATAGATCTATTACCTATACATATCTGAACATACACAGCACTGTGTCCTTAATGTGGAGCAAGAATAACAAGCCCAGGAAGGCCCAGATAGAAGGGGCTGTGTTCATCATGATATGCAGCATTCATTTGGCACATTAATTAAAGTAGCTCAAGGTAGCAGTGGCAGGATGATGGACAGGCCTAGCCTTTCGGGGCGCGTCTGATACTTTGCCAAGTCCAAACCTTGCTGTCCTGCTGCTGATTTATGGATAGAGCGAGAAGTTGGAAAACTATCCAGTAGTCATATTTTTAGCGGGCTGCAACGCTGTGCACGTGTGATGGCTTTAGGCCTGGCCCCACAGGACACCATTCATCTTTCATCACAACCATGTTGATAACATCCTTCTAGGTGGTACACAGTAGAGTACGCAAAGCTCTTGGGAACATGGCAGTGGACAGCTTCCGACTGGTGGACTCGCATAAATACACAGCCTGTTTTTATAACTTAGGGACTCAGCGTACCCATATACATTTCTAATGTGACTTTGTCATATGCGGATGTTTAACAGAGAGTCTTTAAGCTTGGACTCTAGTATAATTGCCGAGAATATCGTAACCTTATGAGTTCATAGTTATTATATATAGTTTTAACTCAGTTCTGTATTTTAAATGCAATTTACAAGGCACAAAATGAAGAGACCATTTTCATGCCAGCTGCTGCTTGATGTATTCTGGTCATCATCTCCACATGTGCAAATAATGCTTCTCATGACTCATTTGAATATCAGAATGACTGATTATGAGACTGGCATGCACGAGCACAACCCTTCACAGACAGGACAGAAAGATGAAAGGTTTGAGGGAATAGCTATGAGTCTGCACTGAATGATACTTTTTAATAACATATGCTTGTCTAGCATTCATGTAAACAGTAAGTGTATTCCCTCTAGAGATTCGATATTTCCAATGCAGTTTCTTCATCATTGATCATTTTAAAAAGCTTTCAGTTTTAGAAAGACCCAGTCACATTTCTTTACACATCTCACACATCTCCTTTTAAATTGTGACCGTGTTGGCTTGAACTGTGTTTTAATGCACATGAAATACAAATTTGAAATGGCCATTGTAGTGTTCATAACATTTTAATGCAATGTGTGAAGAGTTTTTCTATTATTGTGACAGGCTGGATGAAAACTGTCTCTTGGCTCAATTAAAGGAAAACCAAGATTAAATGTACTGTATGCTAAAGTTTTACATACAGTGTTCAGTTGTGTGACACATGGCAGTTATTATTTAAGTGGTTCTTTTGAAACGTTGGGTCAGTGATAACAGTTTTCATTTTTCCCCCAAGAAGCAGATAGTACACTTCTTTGAAATCCACCCCAAGGTGTTTTGGGGATTTTAGAACTCTGCATGTTACTTCCATAATCATAGGCAAATTCTTAACCCCTAAAGTCAAATAAAATAAATACAAATATTTCTTTCAGTGAAACAACGGAATCACGCAAGTTGGAAACACTTAGACCAAAAAGAGTTATATTTCTTAATTTATATTCATTATAGAATTTTTTTTCATCACTGTTTGTATAGCAGATGCTGCTGCACAAAACTAAAATGTGAACAAACATTTTTCAAACCAATTATAAACGGCACTAATATTTGGCATTCATACATAAGCAGACATCATTATCTTGTAAAATCAGCATACAGGCAAGGATGTCATTAAATACAGCTTTCTTATAGATATTGTAAAATGAAACCTTATTTTCATTTACCTCAGGACTGTGGCTCCTTAAGATCGAGAACCACAAATTGCTCTCAACAATTTCTATACCTCTGGAGTTGGCTGCTTTAAAATTGGCCCATTCAAAGATTATAAATATGGCTATTTGATGGCTCTGTTATTACGGTTGAACAGGGGGAGGAGCGGTAGGGCTTGTGGCTGTAAGGTCGGATGGTTGCTCTTGATGTGGGCGGGAGCTTTGAGCTTCCCCACCACACGCTCCTGTGCTCTGCAACAGGAAAAACACAAAGATCACTTCCAAGTGAAGATGCATAGGTACATACGGCATTTACTTAATAAAAATGAGGTGATATGTAAAATAATTACCTTGCCCTTTTGCCACACAATACAGAAAATATTAACGGCAAATGACAGCACAGAGGCCAGTTGAATCATTGCCGACTAAATATTATCACATGCTTTTAAAGGTGACACCTCATGTCCACGTTCTCAACATATGTGGGGTTTTAGTGACCAGTTGCAAAGATAAAACTAATTGCTTCAACCATTAGGCCCAATTAAGTTTATATTTTTATCTTCAGTTTTCCCTTTAAAATGAGTCATGTTTTCTATCCAAACGTTACATGTGTTTGTTGTTTACAAGTCATTTACTTTGTGTGTGTAGGATACAGTTGCGGCTATGGAAGTTCCACTGCGCCACAACAGCAAAGGTCGGCAGGAGCTTAGTATGCACCATAAGTCTTTATTGTCCCTATGAGCAGCATTTCCAGTAAACAGGCTTGTTATAGAGCCAAGTACTCATTTATGTCTGTGTGCTCTGAGGTCAAGGTTAGAGTCGTGAAGTCAAACGGTTAATGGCAAAAAGTACATTGCACAGCAGGAACCTCCAATAATTTCATTTTAACAAGAACCTAGGGTTGTTTTCTCGCTCCCCCTCTTTCCTCTCTATTTCCGTTGCATTTGGCTGTCCGGCAAGGCTTCGTTACTTCTTCTCGCTGGGCAGAGGCTCTGAGGCTGACTCAGCCCTCTGCACTATTCTTGGGATCTTACAAACAGTGTTGATGTAGTCTGTCTGATGGCCACACGCCATAAAACCAGTCTTTGTTCCTGCTGCTGCTTCTCCATGAGCAATGCTACTCACCCAATTCATGAAGCATAAACGAACCACTTTAGACCAAAATAGAGTTTATCTTTCAGTAAGTAAGAGGAGCAGTTGAGTGAAATATAATATTGTGTTATGGCTAAGATCAAATATAAAACTAATTGTAACTTGTCTAATTCTTTGTCTAATTCTATGATATTTGTGGTAAAGACAATGATCAGCTTAATACATAATTTTTTACTCAATGATATAGAACTAGGTTGCATTCTTGGCCTTGGACTTGACATTAGACATAGCCATTTGCTTTGGTTTTCTTCCCATTCTTACTTCCAATGGTTTATGTCCAGCTTCACGCAAGAGTTTAATAGCCCCAGTCCTTGAATCTATAGTCAAATAAATATTGTAAAAACAGCCCTTTGCAAACTGTCTATCCTGTCGTCTATGAAGATGTGAGATAAATTCAAAGCGTGTCTAATATTAGTGTGTGGCGGCGGTGCTCAAATTCAAACCATCTGTCTCTGTGTAATCACGCAATGCACAGAAAAGGGAGGGAAAAGGTAAAATCGTTGCCACCGTCAAAAGGCGCATGCTGCTTATTATAGGTGATGAGAGAAACAAGAAAGAGAGTGCGGTGTCCCTGAAAATAGCGTAACTGTCATCATATTATCGCATCTGAGAGGTCGGTCCCACTGTCAAAGGGACAAAACAACTTCTAAACATTTGCAGCCCACTGTTGGGCAGACTTGGACTGTGTTGTGGGGATGTGGAGCTCTGAATGAAAATGATTGATGGTATGCCTGAGGACAGTGAATGCACCGGATAAAGGAGAGAGAGAGCAGTGCCGAGATATGCTGACAGAAAGTACTGATCTGACAGCGAGGATCTGGAGGTGTATCTGGTCTCACTCTATGCCCCACTTGTCTTGATGCACAGACAAATCTGGCTCTAATCACTCATCAGTCATTTCTCAAGGAATACTCTGCTTTTTGATAGTTGACATGCCTGCCATCAGCTGGGGATGGAAAAATTCAATGGTAGAGAGGGCTGAAATCCTACTCTCCATTGAAAGTATAACCAACTTTAGCAAATTGTGTGTATCAGTTGTGTAAGGACTAATGCCAACTACTAATCTAATCATGTACTTCTATATCGGGAGCAAACTTTGTCAACCGCTTTTATATTGAAGGTGTTGTGATTTTAGCAAATCTCCAGATCATTTTACCTCCTGAAATTGAAGGAGCATGACTCGCTGGTCATAATAAATGTCATATAAATCAATCCTGTGAAAAGGGACCTGTGGAAGAAAATCTCCATTCATGATGAGAAGAATGAAGGCATTGTCTGGCCAGCACTGTAATTCACTGTAAAGCATTCTGCGTTAAACAGACAAACCACCCCAGGCCTTCATGAGAGAAGCAAAGTGGGAGGCCAAGATGAATACAGGACGTTTCTCCTTGCTGTTTCGCTCTTAGCTAAAACATAGCAATTAAAACGTCCCCATAGAACCAGAGGCTGAAGGAGCCTTCAACTCTATGAGACAGAGAGAAAGGGCCTTGCTGTAATTGAAGCAGGGCCCAAGTCTAACTGCAATTGCCACATTTATTTATTTTCAACCATTTAACATGTCTGAGATCTTTGTCTCGAAGAGCTAATTGCTTCTTCCGACAGGAAGACAGTGAGTCAATGGGTAGTTTATGTACAAAGAGATTTTAATCTGATCCCAACTTCTTGTTTTCAGCCTCATGCATGGAGTCAGCTGAAAAGATGGAAAATATAAGAGCAAAAAATGTTAAAATGATACTAGGTAATCCACTACTGTTTTACTGGATGGTAAATATTTTAAATGTCTGCTGGTGTACAAACCCTTGGTTACTTTGCTATGTATTGTGGAGGGGTTTGTTTTGGATCCCTTTCTGCATTACATGAGATCATTTGTTTGAACAGTTTGATTAGGGGTCTTAGAAAATCCACAGAATGCAAAAAATTGTCAATCATTTTTGGCCTGGCATTAAGGATAAACGTGTTGGCTGAAAGAATGTAATAAAGTCAGACTTACTGTCAGTGTACCGAAACACCACTTTTAAGATTTCTTCCGGTCAGTCCGCTCTATTAAAGCAGAAACTGAGAAATGTTATACTTTGCTCATCAACCACACACTGGGGCAACTTGTCTAGCTATGAGAGCTTTAAATTCCTTATTAAGATCCCACATTTTAACTAAGTCTGCATATGATTTTTTTTACTCACTTTTCTTTCTGAGTCTAACACTGCTGATTTTGCCAAACATCAGGTGAGCACATAGGAAGGAACCGAAGACACGGTCACTGGCTCTCATCTGAGCACATCTGTCTGCCAGCTGTGTGTGTGTTTACACCTGACCCCAGTCGAGTCACCGTCTGGGTCACTCCCTCACTCTCTCCTTCACCCCTCCCCCTCGTACCTACTGTTGAGGAAACTCCAATGCGTAGTCCACCTAAATCATTCACAAGCCACACAGCAGACAGAAACCATATTAATACAAGTGAATAGTGAATTGACTGAAAAAATAAAAACTTATGAAAATATCCCTTTATTGTGACTGCGAGGCCAGAGGATGATGGAAATCTGATGGGAATTTCTTAAAGAGAAAATCCAGATCATGGTGGTCAGTGTCATGGCTTAAACATGACTGATGCTATGCTACAATTACTGTTATTTCCACATGAACGAAACAATACAAAAACACACCATCATACTAACAGAGACATTTCTGTCCTTTTTATCCAAATGAAGCTGGTTTAAAAAGACAAGCGTTTATACTGTCACAAACAAGGGGAAGTCTTGGTTTGACTGATTACTAAACAATGCTAATCACCGTGATAAAAGTTGAGCATTAAAATCAACTTTTGATAAACACGAGACAAGCGTCACTATAAGATGGCCTTTGATTCAAAGAGGATTTTCCCTCCACTTTGTTTTTGATTGTTTTGTAGGTGGCCAAACACTGGGCACAGTTTGTGGAGCAGTGAGACCGGTTTATAGAAGGACTAGAGTTTTAGCTGTCATTTTGAGGAAACAAACAAATCTTGGTTATCAAAGTGACTGGAGTCATTTAATTCCCATTCTGTTTTGTCAACTATTTATGAGTTGTTGTGAAATTGTATTGTGTTCTAAATGCTCCTTGGGTCTCTCTGTTTATATACTGCTGATGTTGTTACTGGAAGTTTAAGTTCATATAAGTCCTCTGTATGATTGCTCTAACCCCATAGTTGGATCATTTTCTTTCTTTCTTTTTTTGGCTGCCCAGACCATTTTTGCTTAGCCTGTAAAGGTAATATGAGTCATTATACTGGCTTGTATACATGCAATACTTGATTAAATAGAATAGAATTGAATAGTAAGATTGAATATTTGAGCAGCTACATTAAAACAGGCCCAGCCTCTTTTCTCCTTCTGAATAAACCTCCGCTGCTCAGGTAAAATTCATGGATAGTTTGTAGATTTTTCTGATATTTATTATGTAAGTTGTTGAGGGTCACATAGATGAGCACAGCCTGTTGAGCCTGCTAACTTTTAATTAGTGGCTTCACGTGCACTCCATATGGAGCTGCAAGCTTACCACAAATGCATAGAAGATGTGATGGTTCCCTTTTCAGGAGACACGGCCCAAATAAAGGCTCCAGCATTACTGCAGTGTCTCGACTCAACACAATGCCCAATGTTGCATGCCAGACCCAAGGCAATTAGCTTCTAAGGTTCCCCTCGTTCTTGCCTTCACTCCTGCTTTTTAATGTTGAAGTTTGGAAGGGCTGAATATAATCAAGTCAAGAAAAGTTTATTCTGTTTAGAATTCCAACTGATTCCAGGGGGGCTAATTTTAGCGCCGTGCGAGAGCAGTTGTAGTGAGGCTGCATGTAACATCCTACTTTTAGCAGTGAGGGGGATGAGAGGGGTGGGGGCTCAAAGCAGACACCCAGACTCCGAGGCAATAGACTGGTCGACTGGTGTTTCTAAACACTGCTGTAGCCATTCTCCCATCACTCAGCACAATCTGAGATCCAACAAAATGTGTTCTTTTAGTAATTACCACAGAATCCAAGATTCTTTTTATTTGCCCTGCACCAGGTTCCTGCCCCCACATCTATCACACCTTTTTATTAAACATAACCTGCAGTGTGGAGCTTGCGTCTCAGCAGCTGAGGGCTTTGAGCATTGTGTGATGTTTTGTAATGACTGAAATTACTTGAACTTTTAATTTGACTAAAAGGTATCATTTTTTTTATTCTCATAGAAAGCATTGTGTTCTTTGTGTCCCAAAATGGAAACTACAGAAGTGCAATTTTTAATTTGAAATGTCTGTCTCCAGTCAAACCTGCACATATGGACTTTCCATTTCAGAGTATGGCAAACACATATCCCTAAAATTCCATATCTGCACCGAGTGGAGTTTTGAATTTTATTTTAGTTAACTCCCAGTGGCGATCTGCTGCCACTTACAGAAGAGAAAGAATCACACCTGACTAAAAAGTTCCTCACTGTGTACAGTTCGTCTGGTCCCAAAAGTTTTTCTCTGGTGAGCTGTGAATGTGGCTTAGTATTTTCAGGTTATGCTTGACTGCTATAGAGGCAGACTTGTCTTCTTTGAGGATATCAATACAGCAGAAGGGAACGCTTTTTACACTGAGCTAAAGAAAGTTGAAAGAGCCTATATGACCTCTGTGGGGCACCCAGGATGCACTAGTCATTCACAATGGTTAAGAAAAATATGCCCTCATCTACTAAGTACTGTTTAAGCTAATATTTTCTCTTTGGGAAAAAAGCTTAAAGTCACAGAGAACTCATTTGGTCAATAAATCTTTTTAGCTAATTTAATTTATTTACATATCCTCCTTGAAAGTTTTATTCAACACACATTTTCCTTTTATTTTCCAACCACTCTTTATTTTAATTACCTGAGGACAAAGTATGGATTGGTCATCAGAAAATGCTGTTATTAATCTCTGTCTGTAATCTTAACAAATGAGTGCTACAATCATATGGAAACAATCTGGCCCTTGCCCTCCAAGAGACAAAAAACAGAGCCAAATGAAGAACATCCTTTCTCTTAAGGCCTGTAATTTGTTTTTATTACCTACAAGGTGAAACACCTCATTTATCAATGCCAAACTCCTCACAAAATGATAGCTGTCCACATGTAAATCAACTAATGCCATGTATGGTTCAGAATTAAGTGGGCTCTTTCTTATGAAATGTTCTACTCTGTAGGCTAAGTGACCCAGCAAAGCCACCCACGACCAGACGTTTTTCTTTCACAGAGCAGTGCTGCAGAGAACACTTAAAAACAGCACTGATTAAGCACAGACCGAACCGTGTTTCTGCACCCCACTGCAAACATCCAGAGAACTGACAAAGTAATGTGTGTAATACGAGAGTGAAGACTATATTACATGGAATAATTGGACACAATTTTAATCAACATAAAACACACCAATGAACTTGAATATTAAAAAAACTGTCTGGTATTATGAATATTTTTGCACTGTAAAGATAGAAGGACTGTAAAAAAAATCTTATGTACATAAAAACTGTTCGTAGGATGTTAATTTGTGTTTCACACTGAAGGGATTCACACTATAACACTAAAGAGCTAGTTCTCAGAAATGTTTTGGAAATAATTTACAAAAGTCTTTATTATTCATCCTAATGCTAAATGTGCCATCATAAGCAGTGTGGACCACAGATGAATGACAGGTCTCGACTGTGCTGTGCCAAGTAACACAACTCAAAATACATGATACGGAACCGTCCAACACTACTGTAGAGAATATGTGTCAATCTGGCAGACCTCTCCAGAACAAGGACCACACACTCTTTATTAGAGCCAGTAAAATGTCCCAAAGACCAGGCTCTTTCTGCCTTGCTGCTATGAACAATAGTAGAATTGTGCTGCTTCTCTCTTTTTTGTTGGCCTATTATTTTTTCTAACATTTGTTATTCTCACTTAAACTTGAGGCTGGCTCCACCAGTGGGCCACAGTGTCTCCGAACCGGGCCTACTCAGGCCAGGAAAAACCCGTTGGAGCCAGACAAATAAAAAGCCGAAGCGCCGACGCCGCACGGCTCCCAATCTGGTTCCTGTCAGGGGGACATCAAGGGAACACCCGCAACGCAATCTCCCAATGTCTCCCCTTTTCTTTTCCCTCCCGCTTCCATGCCTCCATTGCTCCCCACCCTTCAGCGATACGTCTTACAGATGACTGAACCATCGCCAAATGCTCCCAAAAAACTGGGCTTCCTTTTTTTCTCCAACTTATTTTCTTCTGCTTGTGTCTCTATGTTTGGAGCCAACCCACATGGATTGGGATCAATTTAGGATGAAATGATAATTATCCTGTCAGTTTCAATTTTGACGTGATGAGGTGAGAAACAGGAAATGTAATGAACATAAATGGAATTTCAAGCTTTTGATTGGGGACAGAATTAAACCAGGCTCCATAACGTGTTTGAAATCTCAACTCTGTGCCATCCCTGCTGAGAATCAGTTGCACATTTATGCTTCATTTCACAGTAAGATGTTGGATAATGCTTTTTGCTCCACATAATTATATGTACTTTACCCTGTTCAGTTTGGAGCATCAAACATTTGAAATTTTATGTTACGTTTTTCCAGAGCAAACACAGTGCCTCTGTCAAAATGGTCAGAGTGCTCTTTCAGCAGGAGACACATTTTCTTTAATTTGATCGCTACATCCAGCACCTGAACTAAAGTGAGTTTGTCATTTTTTAGCATATTTGGCATCATGAGATCGGTGATAGCGCACAGCTAACGGTAGCCAGCTCGAACCCTGTCATGTTGGCTGTTTCACAGCTGATGTATGAAGCTGATTCCTGCTGGCCACTGTGCACTGCCTGGGTTTGTTTAACCCATCAGATCAACCTCCAGACAGGAGCATGTGCGCAGGTAATGGCTGCCAGATGAGGTGAGGCCTAGTGGATGCTAGGAGGAGGGATGAGTGAAGCACAGCAAACAAGCACATAGCCCTTGGAAATGTTTACAGAGACAACACCAAATCTGCAAATTTAAAAGTCAATATTTATCTGCATCACATCCCCTCATCTCTATTTAGGTGGTTCACTGAAAGTGTATGTTTTTGGATCTTAAACTGTTGATATATACCTAAGTATATTCTAGGCTTCATTTGCTGTTATGATGCCGGTGTGGCTCATGTCAGTGCTGGGTGATGACAGTTACCAGATCATATCAGGACCATGGATGTCTGTGAGCCATGAATGAACAGAAAGGTCAAGCGGCTATGTCTGGACATTGGTCTGGATAACCGTCTACTTCAACAACCACAGTCTGGCAGGATGAACGGCCTCCTGTAATGAGCTTACACTAGAACTAATAGATCTTTCCAACCTGCATATTCATGCACTAAGCAAACAAATAACTGTCAAAGATTAAACAGGGCTGGGGCATCTTTGGCACAAGTCAAGACCACCCATGAGGCCACATTGGATTCCAATTATGGACTAACCCCAAACCACTTAAAATAAATAAAACACCTACGAATTAAAGTTAAAAATAGATTTTAAGTATCTGAAATCATTTATTAGAGTTTGACTTTTAATATTAAGAACATTCTCTATTTCTCCTGAAACATCCTCATCTAAACGATTCTGGGTGGCTGTCAATTAATTTGTTCCCTTTGCTGTTCAGACAGAAAACATGAGTTGTAAGTTTCCTAAGGAAACCACTACATAAGTATGAGTATTATTCTCTGGTGGGGTCAAATAAATTGAATTAGCTGTAGAACAGTCAGACCATTCTTTTTCCTTAACATAATGATTAAACATCCCTGAGTAAGACATACAAGGGGGGTAAGATAAAAACACAAAGAAGAAGCCTGTAACACCTTGGTACTGGAGACCATTTTCAGTTGGATTCATGTAAGTAATAAATAGAATACTGTACTGTAGTTTATTTCTATACCAGTTGATACTTGATGTATTATAGTTGATATTTAATTTGACCTACTGTAAGAATATTCATCAGGCATACATCCACCAGGGAGCACCCCACATCTCCTGCAGTTTAATTTATAACAGCAACCCACAGAGCAGCAGCAACAGGAGAACAAACTAGACTCTGGGGTTTGACAAAGAAGCCGGTGATGAAAAGGCCTACCCTCCCACTTTTATAACACACAGAGCCAAACTGCACACCTGGCCACTGCAGAGGGCGCCAAGTCTCTTTCCTGTTCCTGTTTCCTGTTATGACGTGCTCTTTTAATTATACTTTTTTTGTTGGCTATGTACTTTGGAGCAGGTAAAAGGGGCATTCAAGCATAAAAGCCACCTGGGACAGCAGGTTGAGCAAAGCACCACGAGAGCTTGGCTCTGGAGCATGTCTGTGGGCTAATTAGCCTGCCTTTACTGATTAGCACAGCTAACCTCTCACCTGCAAGCACAACATCAACATTTGACAGCTTAACAGATGGACAAACAGCCAACTGGTCAAAACTGTGCATACATTTGTACATTCATCACAAAGTAAGATCCATCAATATATTTATAATAAAATATATTTTACATTGACATTCTCTTAATCTGTGGTCTGTATCTCCTATTTTGCATGAAAATATCCTGCATTAAAAAAAACACTTCATTACTGATGAAATATGGCCTTTGAACACTAGGTGGCACTATTTTGAACTCTTGAACAGTCGGCCAACCAGTGTAAGGATGAAGGAAGAAAAAAGTGTTGTAGCCAGTCTAACTGATGGTTCATTCTCTCAACATTTTTATTCATCAGAGGAAAGGTGAAACCGTGTTTCTACCAAGTACACAGCAAATGTTAATTAAAATCATTTTTAAGAAATACCGACCACTCCATTCCTCCTCTTTTCCCCCTAATCCCAATCCTGCACCTCTTTTGCCTCCTGTTTTAAAACAGAAATAGATTAATATATTCCTCTCAACACTTTT
>JAVQKG010410958.1:0-12138 GCA_036025885.1 Hypseleotris bucephala | reverse complement strand
AATAGACCCTTCCCATATTTGTCATGGTATAGCGCCCCCATGTTTATGACTCCTATGGGACTTTGGAGACACTTACTTTGTCAGAGAGCAATGAAACTTGGTACAGTGATTCTCCACATTGTGCTGAACATAAACTATTATTATTATTATTACCACCCTACGACAAACAGGAAGTCGGCCATTTTTGATTGAATCTGGCGAGTCAGGTATATTTGCCAGCCTCTATTTTGCACATTCTTTGCCCGATTAGGGTCACACCAGAAACAATGTATCACCACCCACCACCGAACACACCCAAACAATATGATGCCAGTTACCTCAACAGCGCCACCTAGGGACTGACTGAAGAATGTAGTTTTAGGGAAATATTTTACAAATATCCAGACAAATCGAGGCGGCAGTGGCACAGTGGGTAAGTGTTCAACCTGCAACAGGAGGGTTGCCGGTTCGAATCCCCCCCAAGTGTATACTGTTATTGTGTCCTTGGGCAAGACACTTAACACACCTTGCACATGAATGAGTGTGTTAGTGTGCCTGTATGATTGTGGTGGTCAGAAAGGGCCGTAGGCGCAGAATGGCAGCCACGCTTCCACCACCTTCTCCGATCAAGAAGGCTGTCGGTGTTGTAGCAGTTGATGCAGACGCATGGGGCGTTTCGCCGATATACATTTGCTGTTGTTTAGGACAGCGTTGGTCTAGTTATTTTTGCTTTGTTTTTTTGTACAAAGCAGAATTAACTGTTACTGTACTATTTAATACATGTACAGGTCCTAGTAGTCACTGGCAGACTTCAGATTGCCTCTCTATCAGAAGTGTCTGGGGAGAAGGAAGTCTGGTTTGCTTTTGCCTCTGTAATATCATTTGCCGCCCTATCTGGTGAGTCAAATGTTTAGTCATGTCTTTATATATTTTTATTCTAGCTCCCATATTATTCTTTATTCATCAACTTGACATACCAGTAAAGGAAGTGTACTTTGGCGGATGACACTTAAGAAGCATTTCCCAGTAGACTTATCTAAGATCGTGGACTCAAAAAGGCTACGGGAAATGTTTGTCTTCCTCTTCCTGTTTGGGGGAAGATTGAAGAATTTGGCGAGTTATCAAACCAAAAGTGCGTTTAATCCAGTATCACATTTCAAAAATATACACATGTCGCCTTTCTGTAGAAGAATGCAGTTAGCTTAAATTCAATTCTGGAGGTTTTGCTTTGTGGAACTATACAGTAATGTAGTAATGGGGAAGGGAGTGAGATGGTTCTGCTGCTGAGGTGGTGATGGAGGAGAGTGAGTTGGTTCTGCTGCTGAGGTAGTGATGGTGGAGAGTGAGATGGTTCTGCTGCTGAGGTGGTGATGGTAGTGATAGTGGAGAGTGAGATGGTTCTGCTGCTAGGGTGGTGATGGGGGAGAGTGAGATGTTTCTGCTGTTGAGGGGGTGATGGAGGAGAGTGAGGTGGTTCTGCTGCTGAGGTGGTGATGGAGGGGAGTGAGGTGGTGATGGAGGAGAGTGAGATGGTTATGCTGCTGAGGTATAAATGGAGGAGAGTGAGATGGTTCTGCTGCTGAGATGGTGATGAAGGAGAGTGAGATGGCTCTGCTCCTGAGGTGGTGATGGAGGAGGGTGAGATGGTTCTGCTGAGGAGGTGGTGATGGAGGAGGGTGAAATGGTTCTACTGAGGAGGTGGTGATGGAGGAGAGTGAGATTGTTCTGCTGCTGAGGTGGTGATGGAGGAGAGTGAGATGGTTTTGCTGCTGAGGTGGTGATGGAGGGGAGTGAGATGGTTCTGCTGCTGAGGTGGTGATGGAGGAGGGTGAAATGGTTCTACTAAGGAGGTGGTGATGGAGGAGAGTGAGGTGGTGATGAGGGAGGGTGAGATGGTTCTGCTGCTAAGGTGGTGATGGTAGTGATAGTGGAGAGTGAGATGGTTCTGCTGCTAGGGTGGTGATGAGGGAGAGTGAGATGGATCTGCTGTTGAGGGGGTGATGGAGGAGAGTGAGATGGTTCTGCTGCTGAGGTGGTGATAGAGGGGAGTGAGATGGTTCTGCTGCTGAGGGGGTGATGGAGGAGAGTGAGATGGTTTTGCTGCTGAGGTGGTGATGGAGGAGAGTGAGATGGTTTTGCTGCTGAGGTGGTGATGGAGGGGAGTGAGATGGTTCTGCTGCTGAGATGGTGGTAGAGGAGAGTGAGATGGTTCTGCTGCTAAGGTATAGATGGTGGAGAGTGAGGTGGTTCTGCTGCTGAGGTGGTGATGAAGGAGAGTGAGCTGGTTCTGCTACTGAGGTGGTGACGGAGGAGAATGTGATTGTTCTGCTGGTGAGGTGATGGAGAGTGAGATGGTTTTGCTGCTGAGGTGATGATGGAGGAGAGTGGGATAGTTCTGCTGCTGAGGTGGTGATGGAGGAGAGTGAGGTGGTTCTTTTACTGAGGTGATGATGGAGGAGAGTGGGATAGTTCTGCTGCTGAGGCGGTGATGGTAGAGAGTGAGATGGTTCTGCTGGTGAGGTGGTGATGGAAGGGAGCGAGATGTTTCTGCTGCTGAGCTGGTGATGGAGTTGGGTGAGATGGTTCTGCTGCTGAGGTGGTGATGAAGAAGGTGAGATGGTTCTGCTGCTGTGGTGAATATGGTGGAGAGTGAGATGGTTCTTTAGGTTATGTTTTCATATAGCCGAGCTTCATTTGACACAATAGTAAAGTAGAGACAGGATATCATGGTTCAGAGAGCAATGTGCCATGTAGCAATAAAATAAAATAAAATAACAAATCCTTATAATCTGTATCAACTTGCTCCATTCTAACCTTTGACCATTTATTTGACAGTTATCATGGGTTAATTGAGGCAGACAGTTCCTGATTGGCTGCATGTCAGGACTCACTGTGAGGATAGTTCCAGGGTCTGATGGGAAATGACAGAGGTGTGGTGTCTATACATGTCTACTAGATGAAATGTATGCTACTTTTTACTTGAGTAACCTTATTTTCATGTAGGCTTAACTAAAGTAACTAGGCCTACTTTTACTCCTTCAGCAAAAATTACTGGCTACTTTGCATGTTGTTCCTATCAAACTCTGACAGCAGGAGGAGCACGTGAGACTTCCACAAACCACTCCCGAGTTACGTGGGAGGAGCTTCTAAACTAGGGGGCGTGGCCTGGCTTTACGCCGTGTGTGGGTTCCCAGTGCGTGTGAGAGTACGTGTACGCGCTGTGAGTGACTGGGCAAAACTCTTGCTCCACACACCGGCCGCTGTTTCTGGCGACTGGCACGTTTCTTCCCCCCTTCTCCAAAACAACACCAAAAACTGCACCAAAAACAAAACAAAGTACAGCTGAGCACACTACGGGACGCGGAGGAAGGACGCATTGCGCTTTTGGAAGACGGAGCGGGTTTTTTGGGGAACTTTATTTTTTTTTGGAAGAGGGGAGCCCGTGAAACAAAAGAGTTATAAGTGCCTACTGTAGCTCCATTCAACGCTCGCCGTGCGTCAAACTGTACGTCCTACCGCCTGTGTGTGCCGTAGCCTACGTCTCTGGACTACAAACTCCCGTATCTTTTGTGGATTGACACTAACAACACATGAGTGGCTCTGAGTGGACTCTAAATCCCCTGGGATTACAATAACGAGGCGATGGATAACTTCTTCACAGAGGTAAGGGTCGCCCCTATTCACAATTTGCGCTGTAGCTACCTTTGCCTTCACTCATTATAACGTGCTGCTGCAAAATATTGCTCAAACTTTTAGCACTATTTATATGGGGACCCACATTTTGGAAAGCATCGTAATTCCTATGTAAAGTAAATTGTGCATTCTACTAGGTCTATTTTCTTACAACCGTGGACAAAAGTTTGGGAATTCTTCATCAGTTAAAGTGGTGTTTTAGTCTTGACTTATAGCCTATATTTGATTGCATTTTCTGCTTTCTTTAAAATTGGAAATTACTAGCAGTTTTTGTAAATACTGAAGTTAGATGTCAGGAAAACAATATATCTAAAATGGCTTACAATGCGTTAAAAATGTTTTGTCAGCTTTGTAATAGGCCTACAACTTTTAAATCAATGGATAGGCTATAACTAACTAACCAGCTATAACTTGTGCTTCTGTTATGCTAATTTGTGAAACTTTGTGTCAAACCATATGACCAATACTGTATATTCTACACATGACCTACACACGTGCATACATTACCATTGCAGTCATACTTAGTAGATGTAGCCTACTTCCCTCTTGATTTAGGTCACTGCATACAGTATGGTCCTGTCATCAAAACATTTAATATTCAACCCTTTGGGACATTTGGGTCAATTGGGTAAAAAAGGTTGTCTCTATTCTCCTGTCCAACTCTTGACATGTGATTGGCCAGAGATATAAACAGATATATCTTATTGTATAGTATAGTAATAACAAGCATTGGTATAGGCTTATTATTAGTAGTCAGTGCAGCTTATAGAGTAGCAGCAAAGAGTGATAGTAAAAGTATGATAAATGAAGTGCCTTTTAATTGGGCACATTTTAGTTGAGTGATAACACAAGTGGTACAAGAATGGGCTTTGTCAGCTAACATCTGGAAGCTTAAAAAAGTTGGTCTGAACAATGTAATGCATTTCTGCAGTATGCATATAACAAAAGCCACTGTATGGTTTTGTATGTCAAAAAGTATAAAAAGTAATATCTATCATTTGAACAATTTGAACTTTATTTTCTTATAGTAAAAAAAAAAAATGAAACAATATGCTACTGGACCCTTTAAAATGGAATGTTCGAAATTCCACTATAGAGGTGACTGGAGGCTATGGTGATGGATATAATCATTCTGAGAATACAATGATAAAACTATTGTGGTCATCAACATTTCTGTAAGGACACAAAATCAACAATTTTCCCTCCAGCCAAAAGTCTAACTGTACACTAATGTATACAACATACAATGTGAGCTACATTCATTAATGTTTCTAAGCAGGCTCCAACATGAGTGGCGGTCATTTGTCAAAACCATGTTCATTTGCAATATTTTGTGGCTAATGCTAATTTTTTCATTTAAAATGTAATCTGGTCTCTCCTCCAAACTTTTAAGGGGTGTATACATTTCCATTGTTTTTTGGTTGCCAATTACCTCCCATATACTGTATATCTTATTATGCTCAAAACAATGCTGCTAATCTTCATTTATATTCTTATTAGCATGCTCAAGTATGAAAAGTTTTGTGCTGCCATATTTTAACTTTTACACTCTCCTTCCTCTCACCTGACTTTGTGCATTGTAAGTGGCTCTAAAAGTAGATGAAATGAAAGCAGTGTGATAGTCTCCCAGTGGATTTTTGGCATTTCCGCACCTCTTTTCTGCTTCCCTCTGAAGAAAATGCTGCCTTGTAAATCTATTCTTAGCAGCGCCTGAATCTGGGTCCCATCAGAACTGATACTTGTTGAATGTTAAAGATAAAGTTCTTGCCCTGTTGGTGGAATTTATAGGAAGTAGCATTGTCTCAGTCTACAGCAGAGATGGGCAGATTACACTTAAATGGTTTTCTGGATTCCAAAATGTTGTTTTTGTTAGGTTTGTTTTGGGGAAATAGGCCGTACCTTTTTATGATATTGAAAGGGTGGGCGACAAAAAGCTATATGTAATGTGAGACAGATAATTCTGCCATTAATTAATTCTGGTAGCTGTGTATAGTTTTAGCTAAACATAAAATACGCTAACCTAGCTGCTTTATTTGTGACGCTGAAATCCAAACCCTGTTTTTAAACCAGACTTTATTTTTCTTATAAGGACATGAACTTTATGTTGTCCACCCTAGTTGGATCACTGCCCGTAGCCTAGTAGTCTGACATACACCAGAATGCTAGATATACATATTTTTAGCCAAAATAGCTCACATCCAAGAAAACAATGTCATTTAACCCAAAGCTCGACATAGACTAACTTTAAGCTAAATATTTACATTAGGATTTGTCTTCTGTTAAAGATCAGTTCAGGACATGTTTGTCAGAGCAATGCTTGGTGCCAGTAAGGTTCCGTCCTTGATATTAAAATCTTGCATTAGATTGTAGACCCATAATTTTCCACCAAAGATACTCTAAAGTACCAACATATGGGACTAATGATTGTTTCACTGATTTTAAATCTTGATTTACTACGATGCTACTTTAAACATCTTGCAGACCTCAATCAGCCTTTCTCTATTTACTTCCATTCCCTGTATTTTTACCCCCGCCAAGGAGTCAATATTTTCTGTAGTGTCCATCCACCTGTCCGCCTGTCCATTCTACTGTCTATAAGCAACTTTACTCAAAAACTACTGCCCGGATTTGGATGAAATTTTCAGTGAAAGTTAGGAATGACACAAGGAACAATTGATTCTATTTTTGGAGTAATCCAGAAAACATGTGTAAATCTAGGAATGTTTTTTTTAAAAAGGCATTGCTACTTTACTCAAAAACTACTGAATGGATTTGGATAGAATTTTCGGGGAAGGTCGCGAATGACACAAGGAGCAATTGCTTCAATTTTGGGAGTGATCTGAATAATGGTCTGGGTCAAGGATTTTTCCTCAAACCAGCTGCCTTGGTGGAGGTCTGTGCTCTCAAGTTCTTTCTAGTTTCCCACTGTCTGGACTCTGTACCTTGGCTATAAACCTTATCATCATATTATTGACACATTGCTGACAGACCGTAAGCTTCAAACCACATTAAATCCCTTTCCCAAACCGGTTTGCTCTTCGCTAACGGTTGTTTTTTTTATAGCTTTCTGTTTGAAAAAGCCTGTCTGCTTCCTCATTGGCCGACCTCTAAATCCAGGAGAGTGGAGTGGTATGGAAGGGCAAAGTTCAATCAGAGCTTGTTCTGTGAGCTGAGGAGGAGGGTAAAAACGTACTTGAATATTTCAGGTCCCGTGACGGCTACATCTGGAGAGAAAAGGAGGGAATGGTTGAGAGCAGCACAATGGTTTCAAATATCAGCGGCTGCATGGTGGAGTATCTGCCAGAGGATCACAGTGCGGAACAAAGAGCCCAGTCTTTAAGAGAAGGACATTTGACGAAGAATGTGAAGAACGAGGGACTCACCGCTGGCTACAGTTGCCATCCATGAAACACAAAAGTCAAGCTGAATTTTGGAGCATATCGATAGTTTCAATGAGTTAAACATGGTGGAGACACTGGTTTGTCTTAGAGTAGTAGGCAATGAATTGACTGAATGAATTGTCTCTCATAGAACAACTTGCCAGCCAGAATTTGAATACTTACTATACAGTCCACATTTTGCCATCTCTTTTGGCTTTATTTGACAGAACAGTTGTCGCAGGGCTGACACTGAGATGTATACAGACAGGCAGTGACATTCGGCAAACTGTTGTGAGACAGACTTGAATTCACAAAGCTAGGGCAAGCATTGTAGGCTCTGTATATGGGTCGCATGGGTCTTCTGACTGAGCTAAACCCTACATTTTGGGTTTAATCTACTTTATACCACCTTTCAAGATACTCCACAACTACATTTGTTTTTTTCATTGACACCACAGTCACAGTTGTTGCCTGAGGGCAGACTGTTAAAGTTGTTACCACATCTATGGCTTCTCTGACCACCAGCTTATCCCACTAACAAATTCTCACTTCGACAAGTTTTGGTGGGTGGCTTGCCCAAGGACACAACAACTGTTAAAACTGGCTGGAGTGTGAATTTGTTAGTGGGACGTGTGACGCAACATTACTATACACATTGTCTTCGGATTGTGTGTAAAAGCTTACCAATGACAAGATACCTTTCTGTTCTAATGCGCTTTGCTATAGCTAAAATTGTCTTTTGTGAGAAGAATGCTAATTCTTGTACACTTCATTACGCACACACCTTTGACATACCTGTTCAACCGCTAAAATATATCATCATGTCATTTTGTACTAGGTGTTTCGATGTTAGCCATGAGGCATTTTTGTTGGCACTCCCTCCGAATGACTTATGTTTTGAGCGATAATCTAAGCTCTGACTCCGTTACCTGGAGCAGACGTCATGAAAACAAAGGCGTGGCATTTACACAGGCTACGGGCGCGGGGATTGTCAGGTGAACCGATCATGATAAAGTTTATTGTCATAGGCTTACCCTTCAAACCTGTTCCACCACTTCAAGAGTCAGTAAATACAGTAGGCTACATGCCTACCAAAATACACCAGGACAATAACGGATGATATCGAAAGTTTGGGCACCCCAGGTAAAAAGCCCAGAAATCTCAAAGAACTGGAAGACTTTTGTAAGGACGAATGGGCGAAGGTACCTCAAACAAGAATTTAAAGACTCTTAGCTGGCTACAAAAAGCGTTTAGAAGCTATGATACTTGCCAAAGGGGGCAGTACAAGGTATTAACTCTGCAGGGTGCAGACATATATTAAGAATGTCTCATCTGTATTTACTTGCACAGTAATACAAATATTTAACTGGGATGCCCAAACTTTCAATCCCTACTGTATACAATTGGTTGCTAAATTGAAGCCGTCAGATTTACCAATTGGAGTATTTTTGAGGTGGACACGATGGCAGAGTGGTTAGCATTGTTGCCAGACCACAAGAAGGGTTGTTCTGGGTTTGATCCCTGGCCTTTCTGTGTGGAGTCTACATGTTCTCCCTGTTTTTGAACTATATAACAATACTTAGATGTGTTTTAAATCTAGCCTTTGTTTAAAGCATTTTTCATTGGTCTACCAGTTTTGAAAATACAGGAACTCTATCTACAGCATGGAATTAGCATAAAAATTCAAGAATCCAGAATTTTCTCACTGTTGTTAGTTGGCTTAGCTCATATGGAAAATAACTATATCATTCTTTATATGCTATTCTGCTCTAAGGGAATTTGTTCTTTGCTTTTGATGCATCACTAATATGCGGCTGGAGCAACTGGTCAGGACAGGACTAGGTTGACCGCTGAGCAAAGATCTTGGTCAGAAGTTCTTAGAGGAGTAGCCTATTGTCATTGTTTTATGTTGATGGGAGAAAGTGGATATGGGGAGAACATGCCAAACTTTAGAAAGCCATTGTTGGACCAGAGATTTGAAACCTTAGGCTGTTAGGCGAAACTATTTTTCCACCATTTAATGACACAAGGTTTACAAAACGGAGATGGTTTGTTAAATTTCATGTTTAATTTAATTTCCATCATTAGCAAAAAACATCCCTTAGTTAACTCTAATATGTGTAAGATGACCCTTCCTCTAAACTTCTACTGTGATTGGTCAGCAGGTAGTGGTCAGTCAACTGTAGTAAGGTCCCAACCCAAGCTTCTCTCATAGCAGCCCATTGTGTGACTTATCTCCATTACCATGCACCAGGAAGCCAGAAAAAGTGCTGCTTCTGTGAAAACAAGAAGAGTTCAGTTGCAGGATGTTTATGGTGGGGGGTAAACAGAAAGAGACACTGTAAACAGCAATTAGCAAACATGCTAACTAACTTTAGCCAATAGCGAAACTAGATGGAACTGTTTCTGGGGCATTTTATTTTTACAGTAAATGTGGAACATGTTGTGGCAATAAGTTAAATGAACTAAAGTAAGCCCTGTATAGCCTATTAAAGTCAATCGCCAACAACAAATTATGCCAATTCCAAACCTGGATAGATGTAGAGGATTGTGTCAGAAAGAGCGTCTGGGGTAAAAACCTTGTGTCCAAGTTTGCTATGTTTTGTTGTGCTATGCAATGTGGTTGCCAGAGGGGACACCAAATCTCAAGTCTTGAAGAGTGTTCAAATTCTACAAATTAAAAAAATTGTGGCGGTCCCAAACCTGGTTAAATTAAGAGGTGATGCTATGCTGTTGCTTTGCTATTCCTATGCTGCTATTCTATACTAGCCAGGCAAGTTAAATCCACATACTTTTTTTTACCTGGCACTTTGAATTTCAATATATCAAGGGGCAGTAGAACAAAGACCCTGTTGCCCATGTTTAAGCTAAAGCTAGGATAAACACTGTTTTTTTGGGTATGTGTTTACTTGCATACCAAGCTGACCCTTGTCTAACTTTATCTGATAATACTTGTTGCCCAAAAGTTGAATGGCCATTGTATTGTGTGATTTTGGCTGTAACTCACCAGGATGGGGACAAAGTGGGGTCAGGATTGAAAGTGGCACTGACAGATGGGAGCAGACAGTATTGTTGAAGCAGTGATGTGTTGACAGCGACACATCCTTTAGCACTAGCTTCAGCTCTCTAATTACTGACTGCAGCCAAAACAGTCTGCGCCAAGCGTCCTGCTAAATATAGTCTCAATGCAACGTCAGACACAACTCTTGATTTTGACCTATACTGGCTAGGGATGGGACAATATATAATAATAGGGTTCATCACAATAAAATCACTTGACAATTAAAGGGGTAATGGGAGTTGCAAAAATGTGTTTTTCTTTACATATAACTTAAAATTGCCTTTACTGTGTCCATTAGAGTAGGTCTACTTAATTAAATTAATAAATCTCTGTGGGACAATAATAGCAATGCAATCTACTATTGACTGATGATTAATAATAATAATAATTTTTATCCATGTTCATAATTCTGAAATTGGTTAGAAATAAATTTGTAATAAAATAAAATGTGCTCTGGCATTTGTGGACATTTTTGAAATAGTCTGGCAAAGTCACAATACTGTACATTGGTGTAAGGTTGTGGCTAACATCAGGCTGTGAATGCTAGATTATTCCAACTCTTTGTGTAGGGATATATAAAAAAAAGTGTGTACAGTGTTTGCAGTAGTAAAACATTTGCATCCCGAATACACTTAAGCTTATCCTCTACCATAACACTAGGGTTGACAGAGAATAGTTTGAAAAATATCACACAATTTGCCGTTCTGTGGGTGAAAATTCCTTGTTGATGCCAGAAGTTAGAAACAGGTTTAAGATAATAGAAAGGCAACATTACTGTAGACATTGGTGGTCTGCAGATGACCAATTCTGAAAGCTAGCTGACTAAACATGAAGCAGGTGGGCTACAGCAGCAGAAGACCACACCGGGTGCCACTATATTTGGTACCCAAGTGTTTTATTGACATACTGTTTGTTTTAGGTGTCATCGTCCATATAAACATTGCACATGTTACTTGCTTATTCTACTGTATTACTTTTTGCTAATTCCCTAGTAGTGTACCCCATACAACTTAGTTTAACATGTTGTTGTACCAATCCAAAGACTTTTATTTACATGTTCATTGCTTCCATAATCTGCTTCTGAATTCCCCATTATATCTATATAAAACTCAATTAGACACACTAATACCCTCAAAAACTCCAACATTTTACTGCATTTGCCCCCCATCCTTCTACTATAGCCCCATTTTTCCCCTCTACATTTGGTTTTTGGAAAGCTCCCGCGTAACCCGACACCTATGGAGCAGCCACAAGAAACCAGGAGGAATTTCAACAGCTTGCAGATTGGTCGTTTTGTGAGCGCAACTGTGCTGAGGTCGAATTCTGCCCCGCTTTGTGGCTTTTGTGAGAGGCGGCCAATCAGAGACGAGTGAAAATCGGTGAAACTATATTTGACGATGACGCAAACGCGAAAAAGTTGGGTCTTGAGTTGGCATTGCTTCTTGGCTTTCTTGTTCTAAATGTCATTGAAAAAAGCTATGCTATAAAACGACATTGGTCAGTTAAAAAGCTCTCAAGGGTGAAGCATTGCCTTTTTATTTTAATGTTCCATGTTAAAAATTGTGAGTGCAGAAAGAAGGGAAAAAATGCGACCTCTTTATAATGTGAATGAGCATGGGCTTGCATTGAGAAACCTCCCACATAATTTTTGTAGTCATAGTACCGTTTGTAGGATGTGCATCTTAAGCCCCTAATTACATCTGTATTAAAAAGGAGTGCCAATGACTCGCAACACTGTCTACACATAAAATTTGATGCTAATAATATGGAGTTTTACATTGGGGAACAAGATGAACTAAAATCACGTAAGCTCAGATAATGATAGGCTACTTTAAGATCTGCAGACAAACCTAAGATAACAAAACATAAATAGGCTAGTCTATAAGTAGCTGACCACATTGAATACCACATTATTAGAGACTCAATAATTGTTACCTCCACCAAGGAAGTAATGTTTTTAATAGTATTTTTATGTTTGTCTATTTATTGACTTGATGGAAAAATGACTGAACCATTTTGTATAAA
>JAVQKG010410926.1:0-10330 GCA_036025885.1 Hypseleotris bucephala | reverse complement strand
ATTATAATCATGAATATAACACTATTGTCCATTAATACATGATCGGTTCCAACATTTAAAAAAATTGCACCATTTTTACTCATTTTTTGCACCAAGTGATCACAATTCAAAAATCCTACATTTATATCATGGGGTCAGAGGCTGGTCAGTGTGTGATATATAGGTAATGTCAAGGTGGGGACGAGATAAAGAAATATAGTGCGGGTTATAAAAGCATGTGGATGGGATGACAGTGACAGAGGGAGCGTGAGTGTGCCCTGGGGGACGTCAGACACAACTTAGAAAGTCAAAAAAAAAAGAGCAAAAAAATAATCTTACCATGAGTCTCAGTGTCTTGTTGAGGGAAAACAATGCCTTCAGTTTCAAATAGGGGCTGCAGGAAGGCCACTAAAGAGAGAGGAAGCACAGGGGTGGGGGGGCGTGTGGCGTACACTAATTATACACACGATCAGAAAGGGTTCGAAATGTGCTGCCATTTTAGAGTAAAAACAAAAGAAAACACTTGAGATATTAAAAGCAAGACTATTTAGAATCATTTCAAATTTAGAAATGTATATTTGCTGTCAGCTTGTTGTCTATAGACCCAATCTTAGTCCAGTTCTTAAAGGCGTAGTCGGTAAGTTTCCTTAAAAATAGAAAATGCTTACAGTTGATGAGCCTGTTCTGTGATGTAAAGTTAGAGAGGTCAAGGGAGGGACTAAAGTAAAACTTGACTGCTATTGGTCAAAGTGGTAACCCACAAAATGTGATTTTTCAGTAGAGGGACTAAAGTAAAACTCAACTACTATTGGTCAAAGCTGTATCCCACAAAGTCTGATCTGATGTAGAGGCCAGGGGAAGGACTAAAGTAAATCTTGACTATTGGTTAAAGTGTGTGTGGGGACTAAAGTAAAACTCGGCTCCTATTGGTCAAAGTGGTAACCCACAAAATCTGATCTTATGTTGATGTAGAGGCCAAGAAATGGACTAAAGTAATGCTAAGTACGACCTACTTTACATCATAGAACAGGGTCAGATAATGCATCTTCTAACATTTTTTATTTTAGGAAACTTATACCAACTCAGACTTTAAACCATAATGGGGCTGGTTGTGCGTCTGCCTTTCCATTTGTCTTAATGGACGAGCTGCTGCTGCTGACTGTAGATAGGATGTCCCAAGAGGAGGCGGAGGAGGAGGAGGAGGAGGGGGCCTGAGGTGCTTAGAGCGCTTCATCGATCCACACTTAAACATGCGGCCAGTAAGTTCAGCTCATAACTGAATGCCTGATAAATGCATAGACTTAACTACAGCACAATAGAAAGGGAAGACTGGGTATGTAGCAAGGAAGTCCAAACTATTTTTACCGCAAGGGTCAAAAATTATAATTGAGGAGGGCCACTGGCTGAGGTGACCAATATCACTGATTTTCTGGACACATATGTGGTTAGTGATGGGCAATGTGGTAAAATATTATATCACAATTGTATTAGAATCAAGATCACAATTTGGATTTGACCATTTTAGTAGAATTTTTTGAAGAAGACTTAAGTAATTTGATATACTTCGAATCCAGTGTTTATCATAATACTATTTATCATCCATTTTGTTAATATGAACACTGAAAAAATGATAGTGAAGAGCAGAGCATATTTTTCAACAGATTAGCATATCATCATCACTTCATATCATAATTAATTTTTTTATCGCCCACAAACTGCCAGCCACCATTTTATTTTTTGTGCCTATTATAACCATACATGAAAGTGAAAAGATATTTTGTTACACAACGTTTGATTATGTAGAGTCACATGCAGACGATTTGGGTCAACTGAGAGGTAATCCTGCGGGCCATATAAAACTCCTATGTGGGTCGCATTTGGTCCATGGGCCATAGTTTGGACAGCCCTTGTAATTCCTGACAGCTGCACTCTTTATTACTACATACATTTCAATACATTTGTGTCAACATTATGTTAATTTTACAGTGCATGTTATCTTCTTTCTTAAATGCTTTGGCTGCTATTATATTGGAAGGTGAACTAAAAACTTAAATTAAGCTTTAAAACTGGAAAACATTGGTCTTGTATCGAGTATTCCTATTGTCTTTTTTAAAACCTTTTTCACTGCAAAATCAACTGCGTCCGTCCTTGTCAAATAAATAAACAAATATATACACCTCATCAATATTTTTCTTTTATAGTGCATGTTTTAAGGGTAGGTCTGTCACTGTCCATTTCAGCTGAGTCCCTGAATATAAAGCTGCTTTGTCTGCACTCTGAGAATAGAACTAACCACACTATAAACGTTTTGTTTTCCTGTTCGGGATCAGCGTGGGCCATATCCACAAAATAATTAGCACAACAGACTAATAAAGGTTGTGGCTTAATTACAATGTGAACTAAACCAAGTTAGTCCCAGTCTTGTAATGAATTCAGAACACTTAGGGATCAAATGTAATGTTGAATTTCAGAGTTGTTTTGCAGTATTAATGATTTTCCTCAGATATTAGACAGCACAATAGATTTGAAATTCTCAGGCTCTGTTTTCCTAAATGTGACATACTGGCCCATTTACCATAAGTTAGCCTGTTCACTCCTTGTCTATCTATACTCTACTTCCTTCTACTTTAATCATTGAGTCACATGGACCATTTCCTCCGGAGCCCCCTCCTCAGACCCTCAGCAGCAGCTCGGTGTAAACAGCGTGCGTGTTGCGTGTGCACATGTCCGTGATGGTGCATGGCCATAGGCTGCTTATGGTTGGAATGCCGGTGATGGAGATGCTTGGCGCATGACAGCATGTAAACAAAAACCAAATATGGTGATTGCCATGGTAACAAATCCATATTCCATCAGCCATCTCACAGTAGCGCCGCTCGCCCTGGCGCGCTCCGGGGCTGAGGCGTTGTGTCGCAGTGAAAGGCCTGCACTAGCGCCGCTTGTTTCTCTTGTTATTGACACAAAGCGACGGCGGAGGCTGATGTGGAGATTATCACAAGGTCATCCGCCGCCGCCGCTATCACGCACGAGCAGCCCGCTGTTAGGCTACTTGTTTACATCCCTATTCCAGCTGCAACATGGCCTTGTATCTATAGCCTAATGAATGATAAGACGCACTGCTCTGCAGATGTCCACGGCTATAACCTTAAAGACACGGGCTGAGGGCCACGGAGGTCCCACTCAAAGCCTTTAGAGCCCCTCTTTGTTTCCTTTCTCCATTCATCTATATTCACCAAAGAAAAGGACAAGGCGGATCTGTGCTGATGCTAAAGCCTGCTCTATACCAGCACTGAGCTTCAACCTGCGCCGCTCCGCACATCTCTTACCTCCCGTGTTTGTGCGCTTGGTGCTGCTGGCCTCCGTGGGGGTCTCCAGGGGTCTCTTCCGTGAATCCGGCGGGTCCGACTCCATGTGCGGCTGTTGATTGTGGTGGTGCGGGTTTGCGAAAATCCCGTTTTGTTGCACTGCTCCGCCAGCCATCATTTTGGAGCTCGCTGTTTGATCCTTGGTGTTGCCTTAAATCCCGTCCCCTTTGTTTTTTTTT
Source organism: Hypseleotris bucephala (assembly GCA_036025885.1). Lineage (NCBI taxonomy): Eukaryota > Metazoa > Chordata > Actinopteri > Gobiiformes > Eleotridae > Hypseleotris > Hypseleotris bucephala. The sequence goes on along the minus strand of JAVQKG010410926.1, from coordinate 6,807 downwards.
CTTTACGCAGCGTAGCCGAGCCGTGCGCACGTAGGGTCCTTGAAGAAGACGAGCGGAGGAAGCAGTGAGAATATAGGGCCTGTGTTAGTGACGGCGCTGCGGAGAGAGATGCTGCGCGCTCTGGACAAAGGAGGGTTGTGCGCAGGGAGAAACGTGCAAAAAAGTACGTCAGTCTTCCATCGGATAAAACCGGCTACGATATGTGTGTCATTCCGGATCAGAGCGTGTTCGCATGTCCGCCAGAGAGCAGGATGGTGGCGCTCCTCCGCGACGCACAACAAGAAATACAACCAAACACGTAATGTCCCGAAGAAAAGCTGAGAGTATATGGACCCAAGGAGACGACTATAGACTGGACTGAAGCGCTATAAGGTCCCACACACACTAGAGCTGAACCCAGGGCTGGACTGAGATGCTGCAGTGTGCGTTTAGAGCATCTCTCCTCTCACTGGCTGTCGGAGAGAGCGCGGGGGGGCGGCTGACGTAACCACGGCCTCAAGACGCCTTCACGCACGCTGGGACAAATCAAACCTCGCAGCTTGGGTTTGCAATGATGTACGCACAGAGGAAACTAAAACGTGGGTGTTGTTGCTTTGGCTCAAACTGGATGAAGTCTAAAAATGGTGGTGCCTTATTTTTCGCAATAGTTTTAATGTGTTTTTGGTGATTGTTTTAAATGCTTGTTACCAATTAGACCAATTAAAGGAGTTTTTTAGGATACAAATTAGTTTTAAATTTTAGAAAATGCTATATCTGACCCTATTCTATGGAGTGAAGTATTATTTGACTTTAGTCGCTCCCATGGCCTCTACAGCAACATCAAGTCAGAAATTGTGGGATACCACTTTGGCCAATAGAATTTGAGATTTACGGCCCAATTGAAGACCTACTTGACATCATAGAACAGGGTCAGATAATCAATTTTCTTTTTACATTTTTTTATTTGAAACAATTGAAACCTACAGATTATATACCTTTAAATCAGAACTGAAGAAGTCTGCTGGAACTGGCAGACGAAAGCTTACACTTAAAACCTTGTCTGCCCTTTTCAGCCTTAGAATGAACTCTACCTGGATGAATAAAAACCTTCACTGTCATCCAGCTTAAATGATAATGCTTTGCTACACCTGCAAAGTCCAGATTTCAATAAAATACTTCTCTTTTGAGTAATTGTTCCAAAGTTCCATTGGTTAGTGTCATATCACGCAAATCTGTTTAGTTGCACAAACAGAACTAAAACGAATGTACACACTGAAAAAGTAAAATGGTGCTCTACCTACTAATTGTGCAGTAGTCATTCATTAACAGTTCAACTAAATGCATTGAAATCACATGTATGCACACATTTCTACTGATTTACTTTTAAGTGCCTAAATGGAGACAATGAAAGATATTTTGTGCCAATGTTACACTTTTTCTTACTTTTTAGAGTTGTATTTCCTCAAGAAAAGTTTGACCCCTTTGTCCTCCATGTTAGAAAGTCCTCTTTAAAAATGTAGGATATTTGCTTATTTTACAGTAATCCTAATCAATAGCACTGTGTTATATATATCTTTGGTATTTGCACTATGTTCCTCTAATGGTGTGCCAAAGTTAGAATTCACTTTTCATATTCTACACAATGCTTCCCCCTTGCACTTTTTTGTACACATGGGCTATTTATTCATTGTATATGGCTATTTTAATTATATTTAGTATGTTCTTATTATTATTAGCACATTTTTAAAAGACTTTGTAGACTTTTACTCCATGCCCATTAACGAGTAGAAACGATTTCCACCCAAATTGCCAATAATCTTAGAACCAGTTGAAGACCATTTTATGTTCAAGTCCATTTAAAATCACTGCACCTGTTTTTGCCACTCAAACGCCACTATAATTCCGACCCGTAGCTTGATGCCCATAGTTTTTTCCTAGGGGCCATGAAGGCAGCAGCAGTGAAAGCGAGAGCGGGACAAAGGGACCTGCTCAAGCTGCGTTTACTGTGTGCCCCGGGTCACGTGACTGCGGAGAGCGGGGATGGAAGGAACCCCGTGTTTTTTTTTGGTTCTCAATTCTAGACCGAGCAGCAGCGAGAAGAAAAGACCCCGAAGTGAGAGTGAATGGGGTCTGGGGGAGGGACAGGAGGACACATGCCGTTACCATCACAAAACAACACACATCTGCCGCTCACTGGAACGCACCCGCCGCGGCTGATCCCTGGACGCGCGGCTTCTCTGTGAAACAATGCGAGGAGGTTTCCATTCAGTCATTCAGTCATAAAATTGAGCTTTTATATTGACTACATAAATAGGTCTAAATTCACCGGTCACTTTAGTAGGAAGGCTACACCTGCTCTGTCTGCTCAATAAAGGAAAGAGAGAGAGTGAATATAGGCCTAATAGTTTAAGTGGAACAAAGTGAGACTATGTGGGACAGGTTACAAATAGGCTACATTGAAATAGTAGGCTAATAAATAAATAAATAGGGTAAATAAATAAATACATGCACAGCCATATCATTCATAAATTCAATCTAACTGGCAACCTAATGTCAACTTCATTCAATATGGGCACATCCTCAACACTATTTTGAGCTGAAAGGGTTGTCCCATTCAATGCAAAATGCTCACCATCTGGTCACCCTACATACATACAGGGTGAATAGGGGTCAATTGAAGAAAATTTTATTTTTTAGATAAGACTAAACCAAACTCAATAACAAAATTGAAATTGGGTTTATAGTGCTGAAAATTGCAAATATCCAGTGTGGTAAAATGCCTTATTGATTCTCAATTTGAATGGTTAGATTGGTTTGTGATGACTGAAAGGCTTTTCTGACCACCACTAAATGAAATCACACTGACACATTCAACCAGCAAGCTCCCATCTGCTGCTCCAGATGGTCTACAGCAGCAGAAGACCACACCAGGGCAACTTTATTATGGTCTACCCTATATTCAAACCAGTCATGTGTTGGAACTATAGGCCTGAATTTGTGGTGATGATGGAGGAGATTGAGATGGTTCTGTAGCTGAGGTGGTGATGGAGAGTGAGATGGTTCTGCTGGTGAGGTGGTGATGGAGGAGAGTGAGATGGTTTTGTTGATGGGGTGCTGAAGGAGGGGAGTGAGATGGTTCTGCTACTGAGGTGGTGATGAAGGAGAGTGAGATGGTTCTGCTGCTGAGGTGATGATGTAGGAGAGTGAGATGGATTTGTTGTTGGGGTAGTGATGGAGGAGGGTGAGATGGTTGTGCTCCTGAGATGGTGATGGAGGAGGGTGAGATGATTGTGCTCCTGAGGTGGTGATGGAGGAGAGTTAGAGGGGTCTGCTGCTGATGTGGTGATGGAGGAGAGTGAGATTATTTTATTGTTGGAGTGCTGATGGAGGACAGTGAGATGGTTCTACTGTTGAGGTGGTGATGAAGGAGTGTGATATACAGTAGTTCTGCTTCTGAAGTGGTGATGGAGGCGAGTGAGATTGTTCTGCTGCTGAGGTGGAGATGGAAAAGAAGATAGTTCTGCTTTTTGTTGTGATGAGAGTGAGATGGTTCTGCTGGTGAGGTGGTGAGGAGGAAGATGATTAGATGGTTCTGCTAATCATTATCACTAAGACATCTTGGTGGCAGAGTGGTTAGCCCTTAACTCTCCAATGGTTGGTTGTGGGTTTGATTCTTGGGCTTACACATACACATCTGGAGTCTGCGAGTCCTCCTTGTGTTACTGTGAAATTCTCTGGATACTGTCAATCCCATTGTCTCATACTGAATGAATCAGTGAATTCTTGTCTATGAATGTCATTCCTCCTCTTGACTGTACATACCCCGCCTAAGGCCCACAGCTGCAGGGGTGACCTATAGATGACCCTATCAAAATTATTAGCAAAAAAAAAAAAAAAAAGATGATGAATTTGCCATTGTGTTGCATTCAAACACGTGTCTGCAGTCCACTCCACTGTTCTGTTCCATATGGAAAAAGTGAAGCGTACTACAGCAGTAAAGCCAGCATTCTTGTCTTTTTATGAGAGTGAGAGCTCCAGCAGAGGTCCAGAAAATTTCCGCCCTGTCCTCGCTTTTACCTCTTATCAACCCAAATCTGGACTTCTCATTTACAAAGTGACTGTGAGAGGCAGCATGGGTGTCGGACTGGGGGTGGGATGGGTTGGGGTAGTCTTTTAACCTCAAAAAGAATGGGAAGGAAATAGTTTTTGTGTTGAATTTTAGGTATACCAATGAAAACTGTTCTGTTCAGCTGTGCATATGACAACTGAATGTGTTTCTTATCTGCACTCTTTTTTTATTGTACTTTTTTCTTTAACTTGTCTTTTGTAAAGCACCTTGAATTGCCTTGTGTATGAATTGTGCTATACAAATAAACTTACTTGCCTTGCCAATTAATAATGTCAATAGAAAGTTGACTTTGGTTCAATCAATTCTGAATATTCTTTATGCCCCCTATTTCCCATTTATTTATACTGGAAATTTTCAATGCAATGTAGGCTAAACTAAGATCATATATTATATTTGCCATCTACTGAGAAAATGAGCATGGGGGCCCACTTAGATAGTTTGCACCTATAGGGCCCTGAATTGTGTGCTAGGCCCCTGGTGAAAAGTAGTAATTGGTTGAAATGTGATCAGCACAACTCTATCACCTAGATATTTTTTAGTTAGTCATTAAAAAATTACGAGCCAAATAATGGATTTCACTAGCCAGCATATAACTTTTGTATTTTTTGCATTTGTCTGTAATGTACGTTTTTCTGATGACAAAAAAAGGGTACACATACATGGCAATAGGTATATATAAAAAGTGGCCAAAGTGGCAAGTGAGTGTAAATTGTAACTAGCCAAAATTAAAATCTACAAGCATTTGGCAAGTTGGCTATTATGTCACCCTGGACTCATAGAGAAGCTTGTTTGCATCAGAAAGTATTCCTAACCGATATAGTTTAAAGGTGAAGTTTGTAAGATGAAATAATATGTGCTTAAAATTACTATCTTACCCTACTCAAAGTTAGTCATTTGTTGTCTAGATGCCAGGGGAGGGAAAGAAGAGAGTTCATCAAAGGTGGAAGCACAAAGTAAAAGCAAAAAAGGTTTATTTATAAAACTGTTCTGAATTTGGACTTGTATCTTTTGTTAATCTAAGCAAAATATTTTCAGTGAAATTTCAAAAACATTGAAACAATATTAATAGGATAAAACAATTTCTTTTGACAGTCTTGTTTACTTACATTCACAAATTTGTTACTTACCTGGCACGGCCCCCTACTGGTTAGTGTGCTGACAGAACAACTTTCTCCCACACAGGAGGAGGGTCTGTAGAGAAATTTTGGCGTCATCTGCTGGTTGTAGTCCGCAGTCACAGCTCAATGGTGGTCTAATGCAGAGGACATGATAGAATATTTGTACTCGGAACTGCGTATTTAAAGGCTGTTTGTCTGTTGTAAAGTAAAGAGTTATTGAGATTTTGAGGTAAAAATAGTAAAAAAGTCTAGATATGTGTGCCATTATGATTATGCTAATGATAATAGCCTACCTTGAAATGAAATTTATTGGAATTTATTTAACCAGCATTTTTATAGAAAGACACGACATTATGTTTAAGAGTTTTTGTCTTTAGCATCCACAACCAAAGATTTTAGAAGTAATAAAATAACATTCCAAAGTGGCCTTTCCTTTTTGGCCTTTTCATATAGGCTACTGCACGTCAGCCCGGTCACCGCGTCCCGGTGCATTGTGGGTCCATACAGCAGACAGAGGTAAACATCACGTAGTCCATACTGTTTGAGAGAGGAGTTTGTTTGTGCAGTGTCCGTCTTGACTGGGTACCGTGAGAAAGTGTCCCCTGTCTGTCTCTAAGCAGTAAGCTAACACACGAGGCTTCACCATAGAGACCAGAGGAGTGCAGACCTGGAAACCACCACCAAGAGGACCAAATCAGAGCGTTTCTCTTTTTTTATGATGCAAATAATTGTTGACATGTGGATTGGATATGTGACTAAACTGTACAACTAGAAAATGCATGGGCTCCAGTCAAGAGCTCAGTACTAGGCTCCTCTGAAAAGCTCTGTCTTGGCCCATAGAACTCTATAGGTTCTAAAGTCTGTGGGCCTCACTGAAGAGCTCCATCTCTTGGCCCCACTAGGAAGCTCCATATGCGTGAAGAGCCGTAGAACTGTATAACTCTGTCTGTAGGGCTCACTGAAGAGCTCCATGTGTAGGCCTAGCTGAAGAAATCTGTTTGTGGGCCTCACCGAAGAGCTCCATGTGTAGGCCTAGCTGAAGAAATCTGTTTGTGGGCCTCACTGAAGAGCTCCATGTGTAGGCCTACCTGAAGAACTATTTGTGTGTTTCATTGAAGAGCTCCATGTGTAGGCCTAGCTGAAGAAATCTGTTTGTTGGCTTACTGAAGAGCTCCATCAGTAGGCCTACTAGAACACTTTTTGTGGACTTCACTGAAGATCTTCATCTGTTTGATGTCTGTGGGCCCATTTAAAGAGCTCTGCTTCTGGGCCCATTTGAAAAGCTCTGTCTGTGGGCCCATCTAAACAGCTTGTGGGTGGGTCTCACTGAAGAGCTTTGTCTGTGGACGCATATAGAGCTCTGTCTATTCTCCAACTGTAAGCTGCACATAAAAGATCAGATTATAAAATAATAACTGTTTTAAATATTCAATTATTGGTTATGCCCAAAGTCACTATACTAGTCACAAAACGTTAGGGATATGGCATTGGGTGAAAATTTCTGTGAAAGTATAGGTCAATTAAGTAGAATGAGAAGCTACTTATTTATTGGTTTTAGTAAATATTCAGCAATATCACCCA